>OZ023250.1:404979-479175 GCA_964006365.1 Trididemnum miniatum | reverse complement strand
AGACTGATATTCGTTTCCGAGCATTTTTATGCAATATGGTGTAACTGTGGAAATTTGGTTTTTCAAACTTTTTAGATGTGCTTGGAACTTTGTTTTTCATCCTACAATCGCGTGATATTTGCTAAATATTCTTTTTAGTAATTTACTACTCGTATAGAAAGTAATGCGAATTAAGAAATTGTCAGTACACGAAAAATTACAACTAAAGCAATTTTAATTCCATTGCCCCCCCCCCCACACACACACACGCTGAGATACACGTGCAAGCTGCTTGAAATGTCCGAAATCGTTTCTCAATGCTGTTTGAGGGATTGTGTTGGTTACTAAGATATCAAAATTACTTGCATAATGAAGTATGATATGGTACTGTTGGGTAGCTTCAAGTGCAAAAACGACGTTTCTTGGATTTAATCTTTTTCTAAAGGAGATACGACTACATAATGCACTGAAGACAGATAGGAAATCATATATTCTGCATCGTTTGGTGTAATACCTACAATTCTAACGCAAGTAGTTCTCGAGATAAAGAAAAATAGCAAAAAATGACGTCATAAGCGCGTCGTGCAACCTCAAAATGACGTCATAGTCAAAAAATAATATCAAATTCGTAATCATCGTCCAAAATCCCATCAGAAATGGATACGCCTCACAAAAATCAAAAATGGTGAAATTATGGCAAACCCTAATGGTCACCGTCAAAACTGGATGAAAATCATGGAGAATCTCAAGACCGCAGAGCAAGAAACCACATATGAAGTAACTGTCCTGTCCACTTGCACAATAACCGTGGGTTTCAGTCCGAAGTTCTTCGTTCTCTGCATCAGAACCAGAAACTAGAACCACGAACCCAAAGCCTACGATGACCAGACCTGTGGAGGGTCGACAACTCATTCGGCCAAAATGTCAAGTGCTTAATAGTGATCTTGGCCTTCTTATACATTTCTACACAATTTCCAACAAAATTCCGGACACAATAAACTGGTCCGTACACCCGGTCCGTAATTTCGTTTCCATCCCTCAAGCCAGTTCTTACCTCATAATCGTCACCATGGGAATTGAGCGCGACATTCATGGTCCAAGTAGACGAGTCATGATGAGGACGCAGGAAAGATTGCTCTGAAGGTCGATATCTCACTACAAACATCATGATCGAGTGCGCCTGCGCAAGAACATGCGCAGTGAGCGCAAATTACAAGAGCACGTGCGAAGATAATAATCCAAACCTTCATTATACTCGCGGTATCCCCCCGAAGCGTGTGATGAGTGGCGGGATCCATGTCCACGGCTGGGCAATATACAACTCCGAAGAAACATCGCGGCGGTGGCGACATTATGCTTCACCTGCCCGGGAATCGAACCCCATACCTCCCGGACCGTAGCGATATGCTCAACAACTGAGCTAACTGGCCGGTTTATAATTCACAGAGTAAATTTTTGAAGTAAAAACACAAAACTTGCTGACCTTTGTATAAAATCCCGGGTACACTTTTTCTACGAGTTTAGTTGGATAATTTGCAAGCAGATGAAGCCACTCCTTCTCGTAGCCAATCTGATTCATGTGGATGTCAACAGTGGGGACATTCTCGTACCCGCCGGCTAACCGGCTGTCCTAAAACATAATATGCGTCGGATTATCAAGTAACCCCTAAGCTGGTGGAATCGTTATCATCAAAGTTATTCCTGTGCTGATTGGGGGTTATCACTCAAATTACCCTGAGTTGGTGAGGAGGTTATCACCCAAGTTACACCTGAGTTGGTGGGGGGTCATCACCCAAATTACCCTTGAGCCAGTTGGGGGGTCATCACTTAAATTACCCTTGAGCCGGTTGGGGGGTTATCACCCAAATTACCCTTGAGCCGGTTGGGGGGTTATCACTACGAGGGATAAAAGTCATTAAAGTCATATTTTTTGGTTGCGCAAAAACTTATGAAACCGCTAATCGCGAAAAAACTACGTTGATACGACGTCTATTTAAGGAGTTATAAAGTCACATTTTTTTTTTAGGTCATAAAATATGACCAAATTGACCATTGATTTTTGTTATGAAACACAAATTATTAAACCCCAGTACCACCATAGTTACAGTTCCTGTAGACTTAAAACTTGATGGTTTTATGTTGAAAGGGGCAATGAGAATTTTCAAGTTTTCATCCGACTTTCATAAAGCATTGAAGCGATTTTTTTATTATTGGTTAAAAAAAAAATTATGTAAAAACCATTGTGAAGACGAGTGGACCAGATATTTCTCCAGCATTGCATGCCAAGTTGTCAACATACCAGCCTACATTAGCATCTGTAGAATGGTCATTTTCGATGTTAAACTCCATGATTCATGAAAACCGAAATTTTATCGATGCACACGTCGCATTCTATTTAATTAGAAAATTTTATTCAACAGTTGAATATCTTACTTGTTGTAAGATGCACATTTGAATTTTGTTTATGATTTTCAAGTGAACTCTGCGTTCTTTTGAGTACGTTCTTGTTCAGAATATATGTTTAGACTTACATATGAGAAGTTAATTTCGGAAAACAGTATAAATTTGCTGTTTTAAAAATAATGTTATATTTTTCAATTTTATCGGTCATCGCCCTAATTATTGCCCACCTTGTTTCCCCCATCAGACCACTTGCCATAATCCTCCATGACTTCCACGAACGCATCTGCTCCTTCCTCTGTGAACAGAGGGAACATGTACACATCCGGACACGGTTCATCCACTTTCACACCTTCGCGCGTGGCGTTCCAAAATCCCGGATGTAGGTACTTTCCCTCCCAATCCTGCAACACACTGATCAGTAACGGAACGTACCGCACACGAGTGGGCACGTACCGAGGGGTTCTCCTTGATGTGCCAGAGGTCAGAGTGGATTTGGTTCTGTTTCACGCTCTCAGTACTCATCAGTCTTCCGAATGAAACTTGATTGCTCGCAAACATGAAAATCCCCTAAAATGACGTCAGAAACAACTTGGTGAAAGATAGCAGCAAAAAGTCGGGGAAATGGGCGGGGAATCACCTGACCCTATATTTTTGTCACCGACCGGTTGGGATAGAGTTAAAAACATCGTCATCGATGCGGTAGGTCTAGGATTCAATTCCGGGGCAGATCAAACACAGCGTCGTCACCGTTGCGACGTTTCTTTGGAGCAGCGCTGTCCAGATGCTCAGCCGTGGAAATGTTTGGAGCAGCGCTGTCCAGATGCTCAGCCGTGGAAATGTTTGGAGCAGCGCTGTCCAGATGCTCAGCCGTGGAGATGGATCCCGCCACTCGTTACACGCTTCGGCGCTACACGGCGGTACAACGAAGATTTGATTTTTTGTAATATTTTGCTTCTTTCCATCGGCTCTCTCAGCGCTCACCTGGTCTCTCAAATGATTGCAATACGCCATATCAGGATCAAGATCGTCATAATTGTAAGGATGAATGTTCTGCATGAGTAAATATCGAAGGGTACTTCCCCTGGTCAAGTACAATCCACTCATGAATGGAACGTTCCAAATTCCCCTGCAATTATTCGATCATAATCACGACAGTGACACACAACGAACGAGCTACTCACACTTTCTTGTCGTTGACAATATCTAGGTAATCATCAGATCTTGCATAGAATCCGTCATGATTGATCGCCCCCCAGAAGTTACTCCATAATTTGCCCTCCTTCTTCACAATCGCCGCTGTAACCTGTCAGAACAAAGTCCAAATCCGCCATCTTGTTTTCAGTTCAAATATCATAACACATTTGCACAGCGCACTTTAAAGGAAATTCAGATCGATGGCGCTCAATATACGAGGAAACAGTTTAGTTATCGAGCAAAAACAAAAAAGCACATAATAAGAGAAGGAAAATCCATCGAGCAAAAACAAAAAAGCACATAATAAGAGAAGGAAAATCCATCGAGCAAAAACAAAAAAGCACATAATAAGAGAAGGAAAATCCATCGAGCAAAAACAAAAAAGCACACGATAAGAGAAGGAAAATCCATCGAGCAAAAACAAAAAAGCACATAATAAGAGAAGGAAAATCCATCGAGCAAAAACAAAAAAGCACATAATAAGAGAAGGAAAATCCATCGAGCAAAAACAAAAAAGCACACGATAAGAGAAGGAAAATCCATCGAGCAAAAACAAAAAAGCACATAATAAGAGAAGGAAAATCCATCGAGCAAAAACAAAAAAGCACACGATAAGAGAAGGAAAATCCATCGAGCAAAAACAAAAAAGCACACGATAAGAGAAGGAAAATCCATCGAGCAAAAACAAAAAAGCACACGATAAGAGAAGGAAAATCCAAGAGAGAAGAAACTCGAAAGGCGAATAAGAAGTGATCGCTAAGGTTTTTCAGTCACGCGAGATTCAAAGTCGCTAAAAGCGACCATTTATTAAAATTAATAAAGTGCATACAAGAACATTGAGTATGCAGCAGGCTACTGGACAAAATAATATAAATTTTTTATTTTTTTGCATTTTTTTGAACATAACGCTTGGTTTTTTTTTATCATGGTGACAATATTGTAAACATAGCAATGGATGAAGTAAGGATTCATAGGAAAGCTTATTCAATTTTGCACATATGAGATGCGGTGTCGCGCGGAGCTGTGACATTATGACGTCACAATTGGGCAAGGATGTGAATTCATATCTTCAGTGAAGTTGAATATGGCTGGTTTTAACTGCTTTGTAGTTAATTGTAGCATTTCCATAACCGCGTTAACTTCCCTTTTATTGAACGTTTGAAGACATAGGCCGTTTTTCTGACGAATCATTGCAATTCTTTCAAAGAAAATCACAACTTTGTTTTGATTTTGGTTTATTTCACTAGCCAGTGTATTAAGGCCAAATCAAAATGAAAAAACATTTGAAATTGAACAGTTCAACACCTCTGTAGTACTTGGTTTGGCCTCCTTTAGCGTTTTTAGGGCTTCGACACGTTTCGGCATCTCTTTAATAAGATCATGGCACGTTTTTCCGATCTTTGGCGAGTGAAACCACACCTGAATGAGCCTCTCTGTCAGTTGAACTTTTGTGGTATTGGGAATATGTAGGTCAGTGATTTTGAGGACCCCAAGTTTGTGGTATTGGTTAATGATAGAGGATCGACGGCTAGTGTTTGAGACTATTCGAATAGCTTTGTTTTGTTAAGACTGCATCTTATTCAAATATGAGCGGAAAAAGCAACACCAGAGTGGAAGGTCATAAAGTAGGTGAGGATATATAAGTGTAAAATATATGAGGAGGAGTCTGCAGGAAGAAAAAAGGAAGCGAAGTTTACCTGAAATACCAACAGATCTACAAATTTCGGTTTCGATGTTTGTTATATTTAGTTCAACATCTAGTTTGGTGCGTAAGTTTATACCAAGATATATACTTAGGGGAAGTGCATGCTTCAGCAGAAGATAAAAATATAAAGTTTGCGAAGTTATGGAAGCCTCTGCCAGTGCTAACCTGTTTCTTTTGCGCCATCAGGAACTGTATTACGTCAGGGTTGGTTATCTGCACCAAACTATCCACGCTCAGCTGGTAATCACAATCTGATTCCAAACAATCGTCACTAAAACAACACGTCGTCAGTGACGTCACGCAACCATGGCAACCGCGCACTACTTACATGGCCATGTTTCTGGCAGCTGATTGGTCGGTGAAGTCATGTGGTCCAATGACGCGCACTGACGCATATTGTGAGCGATGACGTAACAAAAACTTGGACAGCTCCCTCTCGTGGTCGTTCTCCTGTCAACATCGTAAGTCGTCACGTGACAACGACCTAGGGTTCGAATACTTACCACGACGTGTATGAAAAGATGGATTTTCCCACGGGGGTAGTTGAGGTTGTAAATTCGGGTGAGAAATTCGGGGAAGAATGGGGAGGTTTCTTCAATGAATATCGCTACTTGTACGATGGGGAGCTGGAATCACATTAATACAAAGGTTCAAATACACTGCTGCACAATACTCACAACACACTGTTGCACAATACACACGACTACACACAACATGAACACTTTTTGCTACAAGCATACTATACTGCTACATGAACACGTCAATGACGTATTTACCCTGTTCACACGTCCAATTTTGGGATTTACGCCCGCGGTTTTTGCTGAGTCATCATTAGGTGGGATAAAAGTCATTAAAGTCATATTTTTCGGTAGTGCAAAAACTTATGAAACCGCTAATCGCGAAAAAACTACGTTGATACGACGTCTATTTAAGGAGTTATAAAGTTATAAATAGTCATATTTTCTTTTTTAGGTCATAAAATATGACCATTGATTGTTGTTATGAAACACAAATTATCAAACCCCTGTACCACCGTAGATACAGTTCCTGTAGACTTAAAACTTGATAATTGTATGTTAAGAGAGACCATGAGAACCTCAAAGTTTTCATGTCGACTTTCACGAAGCATTTGAAGCGACTTTTTATGAGTAGCTTAGAAAAAAGATATGCAAAAACCATAGTGGAGACGAGTGGACCAGATATTTCTCCAGTATTGTACGTCAAGTTTTTAACATACCAACCAACATGAGCATCTGTATAACGGTCATTTTCGATGTTAAACTCCATGATTCATAAAAACCGAAATTTCACCGATGCACACGTCGCATTCTATTAGAAAATTGTATTCAACAGTTCAATGTCTTACTTGGTGTAAGATGCACATTTGATGTTTTTACTGATTTTCAAGTGAATTCTTTGTTTTTTTGAGTATATATGTTCTTGTTCAAAATACATATTTAGACTTACATGAGAGATGTTAATTACGAAAAACAGCATAAATTTGCTGTTCTAAAAATAAGTCATATGTTTCAAAAAACAAAGTCATATGTTTCAAAAAATTAAGTCATATTTTTCGATTTTATAGGTCATAAAAAATCGCCCTAGTCATCATGCTGAATTTCTGCATCATAATCAATTTGTTTAATTGTGGCATCAAAAACTGATTATGATGCAGAAATTAAACATGATGACTCAAGAAGAACTGCGGGCGCAAAGCCCAGTGAAGTTGGACACGTGGCCAGGGTAAATATGAATTAGGCAAAATTTTTATAAAGGAACAGATTATTGGAGAAAGTCGGTGATAACTCACCATGGCAACCCCTAGCACTCACCATGGCAACCCCTAGCATTTTCTTAGCACGCCTCAAGGATTCACTGACGTCGTTACAAAGGAAGAGTGACGTCATCACAACTCACCTCGCTCGCACTTTCATCAATGGTGACGTCATCAACACATTGTCTACACCCATGGTCGTTATGCCAACCATCAGGTACGTAATTCGAGTAATGATCCAGATGAATCTGCAAATTATGACATTACTCAATGTCAATCAAGCGATGGCGACGTCATACCTTGCTGGCTCCATTCCCATGCAATACAGCGGGTAGCGTCGAGTAGCGAGTGTTGCGAACTCGTGTGTAGCGAGTTCCTTCCTCCAATGACAACTCATCTGCAAAAAAAAATGGTCAAAATATGAGATCAAAGATCATACACTAAATGGCGCTTACCTGTGGCAAAGTTCATGTTTTGCACTAGCGCACTCTTGTGGTCAAGTGTAGCATTAAACTTGGCCTAAAAAGGTTTCTTGATTAAAGTCACAATTTAAATTAAAGAAACCCACAACTGACCCTGAGTGTTGAATTGAGATATACTTTGGTGTAATACAACTGATCATCGTCTGTGTCTGCTAGCTTCCACTGGTTGATAACATCCCAGAATATATTTGCATATCCGATGATTCCCCCCGAACACAAATATCGCTTACCTTCTTCCACTTCTGGATAATTATCCTGCAACATTATGACGTCATAGTAGGTTGCAACAATGCAACATTAGCAAATGGAAACATGTGCGTAACAGTTTCAAGAATGACGAAAGAAACAACTAATAATGACGTAGAAAGCAGCTGCAAAAACCGGCGGTTGTTAAGCACATCGCTATCGCTGCAAGAACCGGTGGGTTGTTAAGCACATCGCTATCGCTGCAAGAACCAGCACCGGCGGGTTGCTGAGCACATCGCTATCGCTGCAAGAACCGGCGGGTTGTAAGCACATCGCTATCGCTGCAAGAACCAGCACCGGCGGGTTGTTAAGCACATCGCTATCGCTGCAAGAACCGGCGGGTTGTTAAGCACATCGCTATCGCTGCAAGAAACGGCGGGTTGTTACGCACATCGCTATCGCTGCAAGAACCGGCGGGTTGTTAAGCACATCGCTATCACTGCAAGAACCGGCGGGTTGTTAAGCACATCGCTATCGCTGCAAGAACCGGCGGGTTGTTAAGCACATCACTATCGCTGCAAGAACCGGCGGGTTGTTAAGCACATCGCTATCGCTGCAAGAACCGACGGGTTGTTAAGCACATCGCTATCGCTGCAAGAACCGGTGCGTTGTTAACCACATCGCTATCGCTGCAAGAACCGACGGGTTGTTAAGCACATCGCTATCGCTGCAAGAACCGGCGGGTTGTTACGCACATCGCTATCACTGCAAGAACCGGCGGGTTGCTAAGCACATCGCTATCGCTGCAAGAACCAGCACCGGCGGGTTGCTAAGCACATCGCTATCGCTGCAAGAACCGGCGGGTTGTTACGCACATCGCTATCGCTGCAAGAACCAGCACCGGCGGGTTGTTAAGCACATCGCTATCGCTGCAAGAACCGACGGGTTGTTAAGCACATCGCTATCGCTGCAAGAACCGGTGCGTTGTTAACCACATCGCTATCGCTGCAAGAACCGGCGGGTTGTTAAGCACATCGCTATCGCTGCAAGAACCGGCGGGTTGTAAGCACATCGCTATCGCTGCAAGAACCGACGGGTTGTTAAGCACATCGCTATCGCTGCAAGAACCGGCGGGTTGTTAAGCACATCGCTATCGCTGCAAGAACCGGAAGCAACCAATTTGTACCTTGAGTGATCGGTCTGGCCACAGACTCGTCTCCGCTGAGAAAATAATTTTTGAATTGAAAACTTGAAATTGGTTCAAAATTTCTTGCCCGTCCGTCATGAAAATCACGTCATAACTGAAAAACGACAATCATATTTGAGAAATTAATTAACAATAAAAAATGTAGAGCTTAGCAAACCCCACAGAGAAATCGAGATGTTTAAAGACTCACCAAGCGGCGGAACAAACCTCTCTCAAAATCGTTAAAAAAAAATTTGAAGCAAGCCGGAGTCACTCGTCCACAAGACTCACGGACCTTCAAATCAAATCTTCATTATACTCACCGTATTGCGCCTAAGCGTGTAACGAGTGGCGGGGTCCATCTCCGCGGCTTAGCGCCTGGGTAACACAGCTACAAAGAAACGTAGCAGCGGTGGCGAGCTGTTGGCGACACTGCCGATTTGACCAAACCGGGTTTGGAAACCCAGACCTTCGGCACCGATAGCGCGAGCGCTAAGCCACTGAGGTAACGGCCGGTGCCCCCACGGACCTTTTGCATCATAATTAAAAATTTCATTTCATAATTATTTGTTTTAATTAGGACATCAAAAAGTGGTGCAGAAAGCTCATTGACTTTGGGATGGTTTGCAGCGGAAATGTAGAGAGCAAAGCTGCAACTCGCAAGCTCGCTCTTTGCCAAACCCGAGCTTGAAATTGCCAGGACGTAGGTTTCGTCTCCAAAAAAAAAGTTGAATAAATTTTAAATTTTTCTGAACTTGACAAAAATTGGTTGAATTTAGCTTAAACTCGATAAAAAACGACGCGAACTTTGTGGTAAAGATAACTGAATTCAAAGTTGAACTCGCAAAATAAAAGATGAACAACTTGAAACCTAACTGCAAATTTTTAGTGAAAGTCTTGGACTTGCGAATTATAGTTCTGCTGCCCACATTTCCACTGCAAATAATCCCAAAACTCAAAGGGATTTCTGCATCATTTTTTAATGTCATCATTAAAACAAGTGATTACGACATCAACAATATATGATTATGAAAGGGCAAGGTAAACGCTGGTCAAGTAAAAGTTGAACTCCGACCTGTCTGTGAAGAAAATGACCAGATCTTCATCATCTTTGTACTTTGCAATTCCTTGTTTGAGGAGATTGATTTTGAACCCTCCCCCTGTCGTCACGCGTACATCCCCCCCTCTCCAAGTATCATTCATTCCCAAAACCTGTAACAATCATTCCAATGATCAGCGCAGGTAATTGTCACAATTTCCTCTATTACAGTATGAAACACATGAAGAGTCACAGAGTGTCACAATGAGCTTCATCACATGTTATAATTGTGAATAAAACTGCTTATTATAATTATTAAGATACAAAAAATGACAAGCAAGCAGATAGCCAAGCATAACTACCGATAGAACATGTTGTGCTCATGTAGCTTAAAGCCAATCACGACTGTCTGATGAAATCAAATCTTCATCATCTATACATGCTGTAGTACACAGAAGCGTGTAATCAGTGGCAGGCCCCGTTTCCAGTAATTGTCACAGTTTCCTCTATTACAGTATGAAACACATGAAGAGTCACAGAGTGTCACAATGAGCTTCATCACATGTTATAATTGTGAATAAAACTGCTTATTATAATTATTAAGATACAAAAAATGACAAGCAAGCACATAGCCAAGCATAACTACCGATAGAACATGTTGTGCTCACGTAGCTTAAAGCCAATCACGACTGTCTGATGAAATCAAATCTTCATCATCTATACTTGCTGTAGTACGCAGAAGCGTGTAATCAGTGGCAGGCCCCGTTTCCACGGTGTAGCACCTGACGCAGAAGCGTGTAATCAGTGGCAGGCCCCGTTTCCACGGTGTAGCATCTGACGCAGAAGCGTGGAATCAGTGGCAGGCCCTGTTTCCACGGTGTAGCATCTGACGCAGAAGCGTGGAATCAGTGGCAGGCCCCGTTTCCACGGTGTAGCATCTGACGCAGAAGCGTGGAATCAGTGGCAGGCCCCGTTCCCACGGTGTAGCATCTGACGCAGAAGCGTGGAATCAGTGGCAGGCCCCGTTTCCACGGTGTAGCATCTGACGCAGAAGCGTGGAATCAGTGGCAGGCCCCGTTTCCACGGTGTAGCATCTGACGCAGAAGCGTGGAATCAGTGGCAGGCCCCGTTTCCACGGTGCAGCGCCTGACGCAGAAGCGTGGAATCAGTGGCAGGCCCCGTTTCCACGGTGCAGCGCCTGACGCAGAAGCGTGGAATCAGTGGCAGGCCCCGTTTCCACGGTGTAGCATCTGACGCAGAAGCGTGGAATCAGTGGCAGGCCCCGTTTCCACGGTGTAGCATCTGACGCAGAAGCGTGGAATCAGTGGCAGGCCCCGTTTCCACGGTGTAGCACCTGACGCAGAAGCGTGGAATCAATGGCAGGCCCCGCTTCCACGGTGTAGCGCCTGACCAACACAGCTTCGTAGAAATGTCGCAGCAGTGGTGACACTTTCTGATTAGACCAATTTGGGAATTGAACCTCAGACCTCACGCACCAATGTCTTTCACCACATTTTATATAATTGCTATATTCTGAGCAAACGTTTACTCACAAGCAAGTCGAGATCAAACAATTTAATTGAATGTTCAAATCGTTTAAATCCATCCGTTTCTTGCGTGGCGACGGTAACAACGAGCAAACGAGGAGAATCTAAAATACATTTTGAAATTAACCCAAAACCCTGCAGGCTGCCATTCAACCTTCTCATTTTCCATGCTGGTATGTCTCAGTTCATCATGCTTTACGAGACCATAAGAAATTGATCATGCGTCTCATAATCCGGTGTGCCTTATGCACAGGGGCGTAGCCAGGGGGGGCAACTGCCTCCCCTACGAAAAATCTTGCCTTTCTCCATTGCTTGACCCCACCTCACGGAAATATCTTGCCTCTAAAATAAATTTATTTTATTATTTAATGATGCGAAAAATAGGCTGCGGCACGTTATTTTGATTTTGACCAAAAGCGCTTTTCGATTACAATTTTACGACTTCATGAACGCAAATCTTGCAGTATAAGCAGTTCTGCAGTTGTGAAAGACCGATCTGCAACGTAATGGGTTATGACGAAACAAATACAAGAGATTGCGAAATGCCAGATGTGTGGAATTCACTTTTATTTCTATCGCCATAACAACGACCTCAGAGCATGGTCGCAAAGACCCCTGTTTAAGTTGTCTATACTCGCACTGTCATACATGCGCTGCGTAGTAGGGCAGAGATAATCCTACAGTACAAGAAATAGCCTATGGATCGATTTCTACAGAGAATTACTCCTAATATCACCACTGATACTGGAGAACCAGCGAGCAAAAGAAGCAAAAGCGATGCTTGCTGCACAAGTGCGGATCAGTCTTGCAGCACTGAACCTAGAAGAGAATCAGATGAACCGGATATTACTCCAAAGAGTGTTAATGTGATCTGCCAAGCAGCTTCACAAGTTGATATACTCAGTGAATCTGAAGTTATAAACCGTGCTGCCGACTTTGTTCCACAAAGCGCAATCGATTTCGACGAAAACTCAACGCCAGCGAGTGTTACACCCTGCAAACTTCCATCATCTGATCGTAGATCTTCTGGACCTAAAGGTATGTCGCAACTCGCAAGCAAGCACTCAACAAGTTAGATGAAAAGTTAACTTAAATTATAGGCCTACAGTAAATTAGAGAATAGCTTAAGGAGGAAAAGTAAATTCAAAGTAAACTTCTGTAGAGTAACTGGACGTTTCGACAACGTAGGTTCAGCTGTCATCATCATCAGAAACGCTAAGTAGTGAAAACTCCTTAGTTCTTTATTTAGTATTTTACTGCTTGGCGTTACTGCTAATGATGACAGCTGAACCTACGTTGTCGAAACGTCCAGTTACTCTACAGAAGTTTACTTTGGATTTACTTTTCCGTCTTAAGGCAATCTAAGTTATTTTCACTAAGCGGTTATTAATGGGTGTGCCTAAGTGTTTCTTCCGGGCCATTGCCATGATCCTCGCCATTTCACCACAGCGATGCATTTTTGCCTCAAAGCACATGATCACGTCACATCGAAAGTCAAATCTTTAACGCAGAAACTTGAGCATGTTTAGTGCAATCAATCATACACGGGTAGGCCTATTTATTCAGTCACGAAAATTTAATTATATAATAAATAGAGTTCGCCCAATTTCAGTCAGTTCCGTTTGAGTTTAATTTGCCTTCCCTCAAAAAAAGTGTCCCAGGGAAGGCCACTGATCCCCTATGCATCTCTGCCCCCGGCCTGGGGAATTGGAGAAAGGTTTAACACGGCTACTCTTTTTCTAGTTTATAGGCTTGCATGTGCTCACAACCATTTCGATTTTGTTAGACTTGCATGTGCTCACAACCATTTCGATTTTGTTAGACTTGCATGTGCTCACAACCATTTCGATTTTGTTAGACTTGCATGTGCTCACAACCATTTCGATTTTGTTAGACTTGCATGTGCTCACAACCATTTCGATTTTGTTAGACTTGCATGTGCTCACAACCATTTCGATTTTGTTAGACTTGCATGTGCTCACAACCATTTCGATTTTGTTAGACTTGCATATGCTCACAACCATTTCGATTTTGTTCTCATCATTTACAAATAAGCAAAATGCTTTCTGTTTCGCTTGCAGACATTTTGGCTCGTCCAAAGATCTTTCTTTTGTGGAAGTTGGCTTTTCCAACTGGAAACACGCCAAGGCATCGAAATCCAAAGGGCTGAATGTACATGCTAGTTCGGATTGTCACATAAATGCCATAGTAGCTTGGGCAGAACATAAACGCATGCAGTCTTCCAGCACAAGTGTTGGCCAAATTCTCAACGAAGCTCATCAGAGGGCAGTGGAAGAAAACAGGCACTATATAAAAACGGTGGCCGAAATCCTATACACTGGGCGACAAAACATTGCCCACAGAGCATATAGAGAGCAAGATGATGCCGCCGCAGGCTTAAACAAAGGAAACTTTTTGGAACTTTTGAGTTTGATTGGTAAACATGACTCCAAAATTGCTAAAAAGATTGAAGGTCTTAATGAAAATGCCAAGTACACAAGCCCACAGATTCAAAATGAAGTTTTGCAAATTTTGGTGGATATGGTGAGAGAGCAAATCATGGAAGAAGTTATAACAAGTGGCCAGTTTGTACTGATAGTGGATGAAACGAAAGATGTGTCAAAAACCGAACAAATTTCATTTGTTTTAAGATATTTTTATAATGAATCAGTATACGAAACCTTCCTTACGTTTCAGGCTGCTGAGTAATCTCGATGCTCGGAGCTTAACAAAACAGATTTTTGATTGTCTGGATGATTTGGGGCTAGATTTCAAGCAGAATTTAGTCGGCCAGTGTTATGATGGTGCCTCAGTGATGAACGGAAAAAATTCTGATGTAGCTGCTAGAATTCAAAAAGATTGCAAACAAGCTGTTTATGTCCATTGCTATGCACCCAAGCTTAATTTAGTCCTTGTAGATGTTGCAAAATCGGTAACGAAAGCTGGCTATTTCTTCTCTCTGTTGCAAAAATTACATGTCTTTATTTCTGGCTCTTACGTCCATAATAACTGGAAGATAGTCCAAAAGGAAATGTACCCAACTGAGCTGCAGTTTGAGCTTCAGACTTAATGATACTCGCTGAGCTTGCAGATACTATGCTTGTCATGCCGTTCTTTGCCGTCTTTCAACAATCATACGAGTCCTCGATAAAGTCATAAACGAGTCCCATTCAAATAGAGCTGTTGAAGCACGCGGTATCAGAGGCAAAATCAATTTTAAATTTCTGCTAATGTTGTCAACAATTGATGCAATACTCGGTGAGACGCAATTAACATCAAAAATGCTCCAATCACCTGGCCTCGATTTAGCGAGAGCAATGGATGTCGTCAAAGTTCTCAAAGACGGAATGCATGAAATGCGAACCAACGACGACAAATTCGCTTCCATACGGCACAAATAGAAAGAACTTTCTAAAACCTGCCATATTACCACTGAAAATCAACGGTTTTTCAGCAGAGGAAGAAGAACTGAAAGAAGCCTCCCATCTGCTTTGCAGGACTACGTGGTTGAGTTGCCAATGTTGGAAAGAAGTGAAGGCAATGAAGACATGGTGAAATTTGAAATCGTTTTTCCCATATTGGATAAGAAGAATGCTGGGTTAGAACGAAGATTTTCTGAATTCAGTTGCAATATTTTGCGAGGAATCCAATCCTTGTGCCCTGCGGGAGACAGCTTTTTGCAACTCAGTCACATGAAATCGCTGGCCGAAGCATACGATGCCAGCATGGATGATCTTGTCGATGAAGTCCCTTAGGCAAAGCGTCTTATCGAGCAGAAGGTTAAGGAAGGCGTGGCTGGTTTAGCCATGGTATAAAGAAGTGTTCCATGAACTCTTCCGCCTTTGCAAAATTGCTAAGACCATTCCTGCGACAAGGCTTCGACTGAAAGAAGCTTCTTTGCGTTGAAAGGCATAAAAACTTATTTACGGAGCACAATGATGCATGACAGGATAAGCAACCTCGGTGTGTTAAGCATCGAACGGAGAAGAACTGGCCATCTGGACATGGAAGAGTTTGTTGACATTTTTTCTACATCACACAACAACAGAAGTATTATGCTTTTCTAAACAATGATCTTGATTTTACAAATCTGAGGTTAATTTAACCATGTGTGCTTTGCAATGTGGTTTTTCGCCATTTTATCTTTTCCTATTCTTGCCCTGTTGCGATGTGTGTATATGTTTCTCTTTGATTGTGTTTTTATAGCCGTATTCATATAACTTTCGTTAAAACAGTTTTATGTTAAAAAATTTCTTGCACGACTGGATCCCGATTCCATCTTGACTTTATTATTGTCTTTAGATAAGGTGAGATTTTAGCTGCCAAAAACGCAAATGACACGCTCTAGGACTCAGCACTCCTCCGTTTCGTGTCTTATAATAATCGATATGAAATCATGCTCTATAAGATAGTTTTCTGTTTCTTAGAACAATTAAGTCTATTCGATGACACCTGGCTTACATGTGGGAGTTTAAGCCAAGATCTACCCTCGTATTTCCGTCGTCGTAGACATCACTGACAGGTTTGCGCTAGCAACACCCTAACTGAAACGTATTCGAATAATCATTTTATACATAACTTACAGAAATTCACTTATAATTAGCAAAGAGATTGTAAACAAGAGATGTTCCGTTGGGAGGTCTGGGGGGCAAAGCCCCCCAGACTTTGGGTTACCTTTGTAACTTCTGCTGCCCCCCCATGAGTGAAAGCTTGCCCCCCCTTTAGGAAGAGGCTGGCTACGCCCCTGTTTATGCATGAAAAAACAATCAAAAAAATTTATTGACCGTCTGCCTTATGGTAATACCAAAAAATAAAAGCCACCTTACTCATTATTACATAACAAACCAACATACCTGCACATGATTTTGAAAAGAAACAAAACACAAAAATAAATAAATATTTGATCGACATCATAGTATCTTAAGCATTTCATCAATAAAAATATCTGAAACATATATAAATTATATAGATGAAAAATATTGAACAGTATTAACTAGTAAGTAATAACATAAAAACCCCCAGATATAGTAATTTGCAGGGTAAGATCAGCAAACATCCACAGTATCACATATAACAAATCACTTATATTTCAAGAACAAATTAATTATTACAGATGTACAACTTTGCAGAGCTCTAGCAAAATAGACTACCGGCAGCCTAGCACAGGTAAGAATTTACACACCAGTTTTTATCCGAGTATGAAATATTCTACACCAGTACCACAGCAGCACACTAGCACAGCTACGATACTGGATACAGACCTAGCACTCACAGCTCAATCAGCTTACCAGCAGTAATTAAACAAAGTACACATAATGTAGTATGAACACATGAAACAAGCAAGTGCGCCGCTACGCATAACGTAACATGCTGTTGAGGAAAACTAGATGTGCAGTGCTGTCTCCATATTGAAATGCAATGTACCGGTAAGTCCAATGCACTAATTACTATGTCCACATGTCCAACCTTAGTGGGTTAAGACACTCACGGTTCTTCTTCTACTTTCTTCATCATACTGGAAATTAATTTTTTGATGTCATAGCTAAAAAAAGTGATTATGACAATCAAAAAATTGATTACAATGGAACAGAAACTAGAACCAAGAGACATGGGTCTAAAGCCAACTTAAGTTGGTAATTGTGATGCAGCCGTGCAGTGGCTTATCAAAACTAGAAACAACATCAGGGAGATACATATCATTTTTTTTTGTTGCATATTTATCCTCCTATCACAAGAAAACGATCAAGGCGCTGTACGAGCTCACTTAGACGTTGCCAGCCATCTGTCTACCACACCAAGATGGGGGAATCCCACAAAGTGCCTTTCCCAAAGCACAACAAGTAACCTTGCCGGCTTGTTCTCCACACTGTTCCTTTAATGCTGAACATCAAGCGGGGAAACTGTAAATAGCTACCAATTTTTAAAGTCATTGGTTTGAGCCGACTTGGAATCAAAGCCAAGTTTTCAGCTTCCGAGACAGATGCTCTTACCACTCCGCCATCTGAGCTGTTAAACATGTCTTATTTGGCATCATAATTAAACGTTTGATGCTATAACCACTTTTCTCAAATATAAAATCAAAACTTTTATTATGATGCAGAAAGCTCACGAGCTTTTGGCCCATCACAATTGGATGAGTGGACAAGTGTCATGGTCGAAATTAGTTAGTTAGAGTCTTTACTTTCGTACCATCAACACAAAAATAATACACAAAAAACAATTGGAGAGCACGAGAAAACAACAACAAAAACAGATTCATATACTGCTTTAACATCTCTAACATGTAGAGTGTTGACTTAGCAGCGGAAAGCAACAAAATGATAAACATTGTAACATGCAAGAGGAGAGTGGAAGGTCAAGAAAAGTAACAT
This sequence comes from Trididemnum miniatum, assembly GCA_964006365.1. Classification (NCBI taxonomy): domain Eukaryota; kingdom Metazoa; phylum Chordata; class Ascidiacea; order Aplousobranchia; family Didemnidae; genus Trididemnum; species Trididemnum miniatum. The sequence goes on along the minus strand of OZ023250.1, from coordinate 461,309 downwards.
GAGAAGCACGGTTGCAACACCAGACCACAGAAATTTTGATAAATCAAATAAAAAAAAGGAACACACACACACATACAGCATAGAAAAACAACGACGGTCAGATAAAAAAGACAACGAAGAGAATCACGAATTCTACACTGCCATGCTATGGTGCAATGGTAGGAAAACATAACAGTGTGTGGCCTTTCAAGGTTGATCGAATTCGTGACAGGCTTGTAGAACTGATAAGCTAACGTAGAGTAGATGCAAGAAAAAATCCTTGTAAGACCTGCTTTTGATACCCCGACCCCGAGTGCTTACAATAATAGAGAAGAAACCTATCTACCTAATGAAATCCTGTTCATCAGACCACCAATTTAAAAACATCCGGTCCAAAACAGTTAAATGTTTGAGAACCAGTGAGCTAGTGAGCATGTTAGTAGTGAGCTTGAGAATTAGTGCAGAGTGAGCATGTTTAAGAACCAGCGAGCTAGACTGAAGGACACGCAAATGAATCGATTGCAAATTTTTGCAACTGACTAACTATAGTTAAATTGCCATGGAACCAATTTCAGATTAATACCGGTAATGCAGTATCTGATGTGGCTTAGCAATAACAAATGATAAACTACCAGGCTAACAAAAAGTTTTTACTGAGGAAAGACTTCACTCTAATTACCAGTACGACGTCCAATGTAGACTAGCTCTCAATTTGTTTTTTGAAGTGGTATGTGATCTTTTCACAACAGGTTTTCATCAACAATTGTTCCCAGGACTCAGATTAGCGATACTCTTTCCATTGGTTTGTTTCTAATCATTAAGTTTAAGGCACTTGGAGGAACTTTAAAGTTTACAGTCCAGAGTACACTACACAAAGCTGCTTGGTTTTACTAGCGTTGAGCAGTAAGTGAGAGTTTATTAGCAATTAACCAGTTATCAACATTACCTAATTCCTAATTGCTTTTTTCAAAGATTGAATTAGCCTAGCATTTTTATACTGGCACCGCTTAAAGCTTTCCAAAATGCTTGTATCATCAGCTAAGCAGAAAAGAGAAACTGGTTTCATTTTTTCACATAGTTGGGAAATCATTTACGTAGATCATGAACAACACTGAATAGAGGGCCAAGAACAGCTACATTCAATAATCAATTTTCCATCCTAAACCACAGACCTACAGTAGTCTAGTCTACTCAGTAGGCTACTAGCACAGTAACACTGAACCATTTGAACACTAGTAGTTCTACCGGGTACCGGCAGGCTGCATAGTAGGCTAAACCAACCTGTTTGCTACTAAGAGAAAAAACTAGGGTTGGAATAAATTTGTGGCTAAAACTGTAATAAGAAAATTATTGTTTTGTCTTCAAACTGCATCTATCTGAAATTCTGAATACTACTCCCAGAAAATTGCCATGGCTGAATCAGTGGGTCTATCAAAGCACGTAAACTTGCTTATGAGCAAACTTGACGAGATAACTAAAAAACAAAACCAATTAGAAGCTTTCACCATCAGAGCCATGCCGCAGAATAATGATAGACAATTCTGTAATCCTGACTGGCAAAAAGAAATGGAAGAATTGCGACACACTATCTCAGCCGTATCGTTGCAAATTCAAGAGCTTACAAAATCAATAATTTCAAATACCACCAAAATTGAAGAACAGGAGCAATACAGCAGGATAAATTGCCTGATAATTCATGGCCTTGATGACATTCCAGAAACTGCTGACTGCCTTCAATTTGAAAATTATGTGGTGAATAAAATAAATCATTTTCAATTGGGAACCATAACTAACAATGACATAGACACTGCTCACCCATTCCCAGTCAAAACTGGATCAAAACCTGCAGTAATAGTCAAGTTTACGAGGAGAAATGTGAAAATTGCTATCTACAGAAAGAAGACTCTTCTTAAAAATTTCCAAGGAATTGGAATAACTGAATCTTTAACAAAAACAAGGTTGGCACTCATGAAAGCAGCAAAAGAAAAATATGGCTTGAAGCAGGTTGGTAGTGTCGATGGAAACATTTTTGCATATATCAATAATAAAAGAAAATATATACGCTCAATTTCGGATCTTGGCAAATCCTGAACAGATTTGGTCATTATTCAAGTAGATACTTTTGGTTAGTCCAAACTTCTCTAGTTAATTGATCAGCTGCTCTACTATATATACACTGTTTGTAAGATGCACTAAAATTACGGCAAGTATGGACATTTTCCCACAGCAAAATTTATACTCTGACAGTTGACAAACCAAAATAAGTCCAACCTTTGTGTAAAGATCTTTGGTAGCCCAATCTTTTTTTTTTTTTTTTTCTTTTCCTCTTTTTAAAGGTAAAGTTTTAAAAACTAAGCTTGTGACATGACAAAATGTGTTTGTTTAGTGTGTAAAAGGACAATTCGTAAAAACCAAAACAGCATTTATTGTAACATGAATATGCATTGGGTGCATGCTAAATGTGATAATCTTAGTCTAGATCAATTTCAACAACTCTGCAATGAGGATGATGGAGTGCCGTGGTGCTGTTCTATGTGTATTTCTAATAGTTTACCATTCCATGATTGCTCACATTGTGATTTTGATACTCTTTTTTAACGCAAAAACAACTAACCAATCTGCAATAAACCTTAACCCTCCTAATCTGAACAACCTTCTTTACGGATTCTCCAACAATAGATGTAATGATTCCTCGCAAAGCGTTGACAGCTCTAATGATACATTATCAAGTGACACAACTTATTATTTACCTGAAAATGCTCACTTATTGTTAGGTGATATGAAAGCAAATTCATCTTTAATTGCAATGCACATAAATATACGCTCTCTGACAACAAACTTCTTCAAGTTGCTAACTCTTATTTCATCCTTGAAAATAAAGCCTCATATTATTTCCATAAATGAAACCTGGCTCAAAGGTGATCAAAACGGAGACCACAATTCTTTATTTGACTATATACTGGTTACTAACTGTCGAAAAGAGCATAAAGGGGGGGGTGCAACTCTATACATCCAGAGCAGTTTATCTTTTTGTGTTCGAGAAGAATTAACGCTAATGAAAGAAAAAATATTTGAATCCTTATTTACAGATGTCTATTTTAGTAAAACAAAAGTCTTAACTGTTGGAACTATATACAGGTCTCCTTGTAATTCTAAGCAATCCCACACAGAGTTTCTTGACACTATTTCACCACCATTGCATACCATCACCACTTCAAAAACAAATAGCATTATTATGGCAGACCTAAATTACAATATTTTAGAATATGAAAATAATTATGTAAATACATTTATTGACACCATGTATGACAATAACTATTATTCTCTGATAACAAAACCATCTAGAAGTGCTACCCTAATAGATCATATCTGGACGAACATATTTAATCTCCAAACTGACTGTGGCATTTTAACAGATTGCATAGCTGACCATTTACCAATAATACTTTGCGTTCAGCTGAATTCCCCACATGTTAACGAATCTCCTATAGCACAGAGGTGTTTTAACAATTCAAACATTGCTAAATTTATGGTGACATTAGAAAACTAATACTAAATCGGTATTTCAATGCTCTGACGTGAACAATGCATACGATGAATTTATTTACAATTTTTCTTCAATATTTAATGAAAGTTTTCCTTTAAAATATTTTTCGAAGTTTAAGAAGAGACAAAATGGTATGACACAAGAGTTAAAGAATACCTATCAAAAAAAAAAACAATTGCAATATAAGAAATTTCTAAGAAAACCTACTGAAATAATCATAGAAACTAGGGAATAATTAATCAACTAATAGGCAAAAAGAAAAAAGTACGACTAATTCTGTTATAATGAATGGGACATTACTAACAGACGAAAGACAAATAGCTAATGAGTTTAATAACTACTTCTCATCCATCGCTGATAATTTGGTGAAAAAGATCCCGAACAGTCTCACCCACTTCACATACTATCTAGGTAATTCTTTTAAAAACTCTATTTTCTTGAAACATACCTCTCCTCCAGAAATTGCGCAAATCATTGCCACTCTTAAACCAAAATTAAGTTGTGGTTATGACAATATCCCCTCAAAGTAATTACATATATTCCACCCAATATAGTAGAGGTTTTGGCATACATTTTCAACCTTTCAAATTCCCAAGGAGTATACATCAATTGCTTCAAGACTGCTAAAGTGGTACCAATTTTCAAAAAGGGTGATCCCAAAAACATTGCTAATTATCGACCTATCAGCCTTCTGCCATGTTTCTCCAAGATACTAGAAAAAATCACCCACAGTCGCATGTGTAATTTTTTGGAGAAAAATAATTTTTTCTATCCATACCAGTTTGGTTTTAGAGAAAAACATTCTACTGAATTAGCTGCAACATACCTGGTTTCGAAAATAACCCATGCAATAGAATGCAATGAGCCAACCATGCGTATTTTTATTGATCTATCCAAGGCCTTTGATATAATAAATCATGACATCCTACTCTCAAAACCTTATCATTATGGTATTAGAAGCAATGCACATAAATGGTTTCAAAGTTACCTCACTAATCAAAAACAGTACACTGAGTTTCACAACCAATCCTCAATTTCATGTAACATAAAGCACGGGGTCCCACAGGGGTCAATACTTGGTCCTCTTTTATTTTTAATATATGTAAACGATTTCCACCATTCCCTTAATCACGCACATGCAATTATGCATGCCGATGATACTAATCTCTTTATCAGCAATAAATGCCCAGAAAAAGTTTTTTCGCTTGCGCAGCAGGAATTGCACAACGTAGCATATTGGCTATCGGCAAACAAACTATCAATGAATACAGATAAAACTAAGTACATATATAATAAAAGTCTCGTCAGCCTTGCTACGCACAGCCAATCAAGGCTAAACTCATTCCAGACTGTAAAGACTCTTTTTTGCATAGCTTTACTTGTACGTATCGACTTCAACCTAGAAAAGAGATGAAGTCGAGATGTACAGGTAAAGCAATGCAAAAACAGAGTCTTTACAGTCTGGAATGAATTTAGCCTTGATTGGCTGTGCGTAGCAAGGCTGACGAGACTTTTGTTATAGTCGAAACATTAATTTGTCCCTAGCAAATTTCTCATCTAAGTACATATAGTTCGACTCAAACTGCAAAAAGATAAATAACAATAAACGTCAATCTTTATATTTCAAAAAGAAGTCTATAGAACAAGTTAAAAATAAATTTTTTTTAGGGTTACATCTTTACGAAAATCTCTCGTGGAAACCGCATATGTTAGCTTTGATCAAAATACTCAGAAGGAATATCGCCATTATGTATAAACTGACGTTTTACTTAAACAAAACAAACTTGCTTAATGTCTATTATTCAATGATTGTTAGTCACCTTCGATATGGTATAACTGTATGGAATCATGGAAATCAAACCATCGTTCAAAAATTGCAGCGAATATGCAATAAATTTATCACATACATACAAAAGAACAAGCATATCGAAGCATTAAATCTACTTAGTATCAATGACATATTCACATTAGAAACAGGTACCGGTATATTCATGTACAAACTAAATCATAATCAATTGCCTAAAATATTCAATCCCCTATTTTAACAACATAGTTCACTCCATTTCACCATGAAATAACAAAGCCTATCACTACCCATTTTATTCTAAAAGCTCCACTCAGCAATCAATAGAATACAGTGGGGTTAAGGTGTGGAATGCTCTCCCGAATGACATTAAGTCATTACAATGGCCGAGTTAACAGCTCAGATGGCCAAGTGGTATAGAGCGTCTGTCTCTTGAGCTGTAGACTCGGGTTTAATTCTGAGTAGGGTCAAACCAATGACTTTAAAAATTGGTATTCACAGCTTCCCTGCTTGACGTTCAGCATTAAATGGGACAGTGTGGAGAACAAGCCAGCAAGTATACTTGTTGTGCCGTTGGGAAAGGCACTTAGCGGGATTCCCCCATCTTGGTGTGGTAGACAGATGGCTGGCAACTCCTAAGCGAGCTCGTATAGCGCTTTGATTGCTTTCTCATGATAGGAGGATAATAATTGCAACTAACTGACTGACTGAATCTAAATCCCTATTTCTATCTAAATTGAAACAGCACCTAAGCAAACAAAATTAGTCTGCACCTCTATATTTACTTTGATCGTCACTCATGAGCATGACTTATAAAACAGTCCTTGTAGCCTACACACTGCTTGTACATACTTGTATAAATTGTACATATATTTTTTTGTTTTGTTTTTTTCTGTGTTTTTGGTAGAGCAAAATTTTGGGCTCTAGACCTATATAGTAAGTTGTTTTCTTAAACGTAAATTTGCTGAGTCTTGATTAGGTTTTGTGGCCGTGCAGAACATCTACTAATGATTTGTTTAGTGTTTACATAACTTGATGCACGTTTTAAACCCTCTGGGCTTTGTCACTTTTCCCTGTTGGCACATGTTACATTCTCGTGCTATTCTTGATGCTGTTTTTGTACAGCATGTTAGCGTGCATTAGCAAATAATAAGTGTCTTCCTGCCTGGCAGGCTGGTTCTGATTAGTTAGACCTGGCAGGAGAACCCTGTTACCTGTTCACATGTCCATTGTCTAATGACTGCTGACCGTGGGCTTCAGGCCTTCGGTTAACCGGTATTGGTTCTAGTCTAGTTGTCTAGTTTCTGCATCATAACCAATTTTTTGATACCTTAGACTATAACATCAAAAAATTGATTATGATGCAGGAACTTGAACGTGGGACCTAAAGCCGTAAAGCCAACGAGAATTGACATGTGAACAGGGTGATTGTCTGCACATGACATCCACAGTCCAAAACCAGACATCGGAAATAGAACGTCACGTCTAATTTCTTCATGTGCATTAACTCGACGATTCGATTTCCTAGTCTAACAACGCAAACGTCTGCCGTCTGACTCGGAGCGTCGCCTGTCTCGTCTCGAACGTCGCGTCGCAACTGTGGGGACGTATATGTGGTAGGCTGGATTTTTTTACGCATAAAGGTGTGTTTACTCAGATTACGATGAATTTTTTCGTACGTATAGCGACGTAGGCTACGAAACTGTTAGAGGTTATGACGTAAGACTACGTCACTATCCGCGGCATTCTAGATTACAATGGTTAGGGGCTTTGCAAAACAACCGGTAGGAAGCAAAACTGTTTGGGTTTGAATTGTGTGAAAGATATTTTCATCAACTGCTTACGTCAAAAATCTGATGAAACTTCGTACGACAGCAAATCGGACTAAAATCGCATTTAGTGTAAACAGACCTTTACACTGCGTAAACAATTTTTGTTCCTGACTTCTATTATTATTATAAAGCCGTAGCAGCCGCCCCCCAACCCTCCCATTGGGGAACCTAAACAGCCAAAAGGGGCTCTAAATTGTCTTAAAAAAAACAAAGTTGCATCAATTAAAAACAAAATTCTGCTTTGCGAATCGCGTTGAATGAGATTGTTTGCGCTCAGATTCTATATTTCAGATTTGAAATTTGTTGCTATCGTTTCCTTTTAAATAGCGTCATAAACCGCGTAATGATGTCATAAAAAATATACTGTGTGTAAGAGTGCGCGTAAGACTTGAAAAAGAAAGCCGGTGCAGAGTTGGATCCAATCATTTTTTAACTTTTAAATTCATTAACACCTTAATTGTGAGCGGATTTAAAATTTTATTTATTTATTTTTCATTTATTTGCATTTTTATCCTCATTCTATCACGAGAAAGCGACGGGGCGCTATACAAGCTCGCTAAGGAGTTGCCGGCCATCGAACAGCTCAGATGGCCGAGTGGTATAGAGCGTCTGTCTCTTGAGCTGTAGACTCGGGTTTGATTCCGAGTCGGGTCAAACCAATGACTTTAAAATTGATATTCAGAAGGCCGAGTGGTATAGTTTCTCAGTTCCACTTTGCACAAAGAAGTAGGCCTAATACTCTTTTGATTTTTCGCATTTAGGTGTAGAGTAGTTGATAGTTTAGTGCAAAGAATGGCAAATAGAAATGTTTTCGAGACTATGCCAGCTGAGCTTTATCCTCTATATGGCAGCTATCATGTTGAAGAGTCTTCAGAAGATGGAAGTTACGATTATAAGAGCCATCTTATATCATTTTCATGAAAGAACATCAATACTTCCGGAATTAAAACAAAATACTTGAATTGGCCCAGAAACTAGAGAGATATTAAACTTTTTGTTTCTTGCTACGGTTGAGTGATTTTAGTTGCAATGTGGTTATTTTGCAGCTTAAAACTCGACACTCAACTACATTATTGCATAAACCTACAGAAGAGCAGAACCTTGGACACCAAGTAAATGTGATTAGAAGACTTTCATGTGCTCCTTGCTCGTTTCTGGTGCAATCTCAGTACACGATCATATATAAATACTGTACAGTTAGTTTTTTGGCTTTAAGGTAAACAAGAAAGAATATAAAAGAAAAAAAGGGATTTATTTCACAAACATTTGCTTGTATTAACGGTATGGTTTGCAAAGTCCTCAAAATTTGGACCTGTAATTCAATTTTGAAATACCCAAAACCACTCAAGCATGACCAAAATTAAAAATTTTGACTACATTTTCACTAATTTAAACATTACGGTCTTTTAATCACATTTACTTGGTGTCCAAGGCTCTTCACTTTCGTAAGTTTGTTCAATAATATAGTTTAGTGTCTAGTTTTAAGCTTTAAATAACCAAATTCCATCTGAAATCACTCAACCGTAATAAAAAACAAGAAGCAAAAAGTCTAATATCTCTTTAGTTTTTGGGTCAATTCAAGTGCTTTTTTTTTGAAATTGCGTTATCATTAGTGTTCTCTCATGAAAATGATATAAAATAGCTCTAATAATTGTAACTCCCAAAAAGCAAACATAAGCATTTATTTTTTCCTAATTTAGATAGAAACGATGGTCAACTTCTCCCCATAACTTTCCAAAAGTAAAATGGATAAATTTTTTAATCAGCAGAAAAAGCTGCATTGAAAAAAGCCACGAAACCAAAGAAAACGGAAAAGGAGAAGGGTCTGGGTGTCCTAATGTGGACCAGGCCTCAAAGGCCCGGAATTATCTTGTTTTAGTGACTAGTAAAATTATAGGCCTACTCCAAGGGTTAATACTGAATGTCGAATAGGAAAGATAGGAATACCAATTTTTAGGTCATTCGTTTGACTCTACTGGGAATTAAACCCTCAGTATACTGATCCAGAAGCACACGCTCTATCCACTCGGCCATCCGATTGGTTCTTCACTGACCAAGTTGTGAATCAAAAGTTAATGCGCCTGTTCTCCAGATTATGATGCTGTCATAAGATTCGCATTGTGATGAGACACTGAGCTGTTACCCCTGGAAAAACCTAAAACAATTTATATCGAAAGCTTAGTATAGGGGCCCTTGAAAGGATTTGGGGGGGGCCAAAGTTGAACTGCTACGGTAGCCTACTGCTTCTAAACAGGGAGTCGAACCGTTTAATTTTTCTCATTCAAGGGGGTAATTCCATGCTGTTCGCAAGAACACGACTTGTCGCGGTTCGGGTAATTTTTCCGAAAGATCGGCGTTTGCTATACATGCTGCAATCGTGAAGAAAATTTGGCCCGAATTGTCGTGAAAAGCTTACAAATTCTGCGAATAGTCGAAGCCTTTCGGGAGAGAGTATGCAATCATATGAAAATGTAGGCCTACCTAGACTAAGCAAGTATGGCAGCAATATAAACTTTGCTAAACAGCAGAAACGGTCGCAATTATGAAAGAGTAGTTCGTCGAAAACCACTGGAAATGTCAAATGAAAACTTTACAAAGGAATTTCGCATGACAAAAGATGATGTGAGATTTTTATTGAGTTTATTCAATTAAAACTAGTTTCACTTGGGAAAAGGTAAAGCAACGTAACTGCTGAACAAAAATTACTAATTTCTTTGAAGACTTTGGCATCAGGAAGTTTCTAAAATTCTCTGAAAGACTCTTTGTTGGTGTCACAGCCAACCGTCAGCAAATTTCTGACAGATTTTGTAGACTTGCAAAAAATCAAATCAATTAATTTATTTACTTACCAAGAACTTCCAGGGAGAGTTCCTGGTGCTTTGGAATGCGTGGATGGAAAACATATTCCAATCGTATCGCCAGTGGAAGGTAAATATGCTTACGTTAATTGGAAAAATTTTCATTCCAATAATGCACAGGCTGATGCGCGTGATTTTAATGTGATCTTTACAGATAGGCTATAGTGGAGTGGCAAAATGGTCGAGATCTCACCATGATTCCTTCACCATCTGCAGTAGATTTGAATCGGGTGAATGTGAACTTGATGGCTGTTGGGTGATAGCGGTTATGGCTTAAAACAACGGCTTATTAGGCCTACTCCAATTGCTACTCCTACAACAGCAGAACATAATTTCGACGTCGCTTACAAACAAAAATCGCTGTTTAATTGAAAAATGTTTTGGAATTTAAAAGAGCCGTTGGAGAATTCTTGATCACACTTTGGGAACCCTGTGCTATACAGTACACCTAAAAATTCTTGATCACACTGGGGGAACCCTGTGCTATACAGTAGGCCTACACCTAAAAAAGTGGCCAAAATTACAATAGTTTGCCGTTGACGCGGAACGCCATTAGTTGTCAACTTTACTACCGACAAGAACATGTTGAGTGATGCTGCATTTTCTGCTGAAATATCACGCAACGACAAACGCCAACGATAGCTAGGCTAAATACAGCAGCTCTCTTGGCCATAAAGCTGTAAATTATAAGAAGGTTAAACATGATTATGTCTCAATGCTGTTATTATTCGCGAAAAAAATTACGTTACTCCAAAACGCTGAACCTCGCATGGAATCACACCCGCCGAACTTTCGTGCTCGAGAGTGTTATCGCCGAACAACAATCTTCGGCGTTCGCACGAACAGCATGGAATAACCTCTTCGGTTTGGGTTAAACATCGGTTTCAAATTTTGGTTCAGTACCGGTTAAGGTTCAGATAAATTGAAACGCTCAGGTTTAGGTTAAATATTTCAAAACCGATTTATAAAGTTCCGGTTTATGTTCGCACAGGGCCGGCGCCAAAAGGGGCCCGACCCCCAATCGACATGATAGACACCTGTAGTGACCTAGTCACTACAATGTGTGATGACTTGTGTGATAATGTTTAGATGTTGACTAACTCCGTTATTGTTAAGTGTAATTAAAGTAGTATTGGCAACACTGCAATCTACAATTATTAAGTGGCAACATTAATTAAGTCTTTTCCTTTTTCGTTGTTTTGCAGGAAAGGGCAATAGGCTAAAAAATTATGGTATTCAATTGTGTTTAAATTACCTGTTGAGAAGAATAAAGAAAAGTAAAGGAGACTAACACGAAGGCGAGAAGAATATTGTAGGAAGTGAGTCGTGCCCTACACCACCCAACTAACTGCTTACTATTTCGCAGACAGCGGCTTTAGTGCTTAATTTCAAACTTTGCCCCCCGGATAAACGCTTGCCCCTCCACAAATCGACTGCTCTGCCGCCGGCTCTGGGCTTTTGCAGGCCTACCGTTTTTTGATGGTTGGTACATAGTTTGTATTTCGTGCATTGTGCCGTACCAACTACTACCGGTAACTAGTGGGTATGAAACTGCACAGCCTTAACTAAAAATCAATAAATGGTAAGCCTAGTGCAGTAGCCTACTTTCTTTAAAAAACTTTTTTCGAAAAGTACCGACATCGCGGTGCTTTTGATTTTCAGGTACCGGTACCGCCGATACTTTTAACAAAGTATCGGTACCGCTGGTACTTTGAAAAAGTACCGTGCCCACCTCTGGTGAGAAATTCAAGCATATTACGCTCCGATAATTGCGATTACTTTTATCAAATTCACCTGAACTTTATTAACCCTTACATATCTACTTCCAGGCACGGGACCGGACTCACACAAAGACGGATTCACTCTTGTTAAAAAAACGATAAAAAATCATCACAAAAATCTCGAGATGCAAAAATCAACATCCAAACGGCTTTCTCATTGCTTGATCGCAAGCAAATCTCACAATCGCTCATCTTTTCCACTTGACTGAGCTCATCCAATGAGAGGACGCTAATCACTCGCGACGTAACAATCATCAAGTGACGCAAAGCCATCACTAGAGAGCAGCAGAGAAATGTGTTTACCTAAACACGAGCAATATATGAAGGTGATGCTCAACAAGGTTATCTCCATGATGCATGTACTTCACTACCACAAAAATCCTAAGCTGCAATTAAGTGACTTGAAATAAAAAAAACATATGAAGGTGCGACATCTCCATGATGCATGTACTTCACTACCACAAAAATCCTAAGCTGCAATTAAGTGACTTGAAATAAAAAAACATATGAAGGTGCGACATCTCCATGATGCATGTACTTCACTATCACAAAAATCCTAAGCTCCAATTAAGTGACTTGAAATAAAAAAAATGAAAAGCATATGAAGGTGCGAACAGCAGTGACGTAGCGAGAAATTTTTAAAGGAAGGGAGCCATAATTTCCACATCTTTTTAGGCGTAGGCCTATTTCTTTTCGGCAGAACAAATTTAAAGCTGATTGCGAAACAAGAAAAGCTCTAGGGTGGTCTGGGGGCATGCTCCCCCGGAAAAATTTAGAAAATTTACATGTTATAATGACTATTTTAGTCCTTTTTGAATCATCTTCTCGAATATTTTAAATTTTTAGACCCTAACTGTGAGTGCTTCACCAAATATGATGCATTTTGTTCGCACACTTTCGACTATGCGTGCTTAAAGCGTAAGGCTTATTGCTATCAAAGAGGTTCGAAATTATGGAAAAACTGTACACATCAAAAGCATTTTTGAATATGGCTGGTGGGAAGATGCGTACTTCTCACCTTATCCCCCCTGTATCCACCCCTAGCCATAAGCTACAGAAACTATCAAAAAAGCCTGACATATTTCAGTCACTTGACACCATTAATTTTGTTCTTCTTACTAAAAGAGGAGGGGGGCAATGCCCGGTGAGCTCCAGGCGAGCAGCCGAGCAGTATTTGCCAGTTTGGAGAGCAGTTATCTGCCAGTTTCATTCGGAACTTTCGGAATAATCTCAAAAATAGTTATTTAGTTGCATCCATCCCACGACGGGAAAGCAATCAAAGCGCTATAACGAGCTCACTGAGAAATGCCGGTAGTCAGTTTAGTAAGACGGGGGAATTCCAACAACCGCCCAACAAGTAGCCTTGCCGGCTTGTTCTCAACACTGTCCCTTTAATGCTGAGCGAGTGAGCGTCAAGCATGGAAGCTGTGAATTGGCCCACCAATTTAAAGTCATTGGTTTGACTCGACTCAGAATCAAACTAAAGTCTACTGCTCCAGAGGCAGACGCTCTCATCACTCAGTCAACTGAAACAGTTGTAGCGTCACCGCTGGCAATAAGTCGGACTTACGAATCAAAAATACAAAATCATTCCTTCATTGGGAAATCAATATTTTGAGTAATAAAAGCTCCGAAGCGCCGCAGGGACATAAATATCAACGAACGTTGTTCTTTTAAAGTTTGGCCGCATAACTACTACAAATTCTCTGTTGTAAGTCAACCTCCACGCGTCCAATTTGCGTAGGCTCAGCTCCGCAGTTCTTGGTTCTAGTTTCCGCATCGCAATTATTTTTTGATGCAATTTAAAACGATTACGACATCACAAACTTCATTATGACGTTGAAACTCAAGAACCGCGGGCCTAAAGCCCACAAAGATCGGACATTTGGCAGTGTCCCAGACTTCATCTACAGCGCTGAGTGTATCCATCGAACCAACTCACACGCGGATAGCACCCACCCGACTCACACGCGGATTGCACCCATTCAACCAATCCACACGCGGATTGTACCCATCCACCCAACTCACACGCCCATTGCACCTATCCACCCAACTCACACGCGGATTGCACCCATTCAACCGACTCACACGCGGATTACATCCGTCCAACCAACCCACACGCCCATTGCACTCATCCACCCAACTCACATGCGGATTGCACCCATCCAACCAACCCACACGCGAATTGCACCCATCCACCCAACTCACACGTGGATTGCACCCATCCAACCGACTCACACGTGGATTACATCCGTCCAACCAACCCACACGCCGATTGCACCCATCCAACCGACTCACACGCGGATTTCATCCGTCCAACCAACTCACACGTGGATTGCACCCATCCAGTCAACTCACACCCGGATTGCACCCATCCAACCGACTCACACGTGGATTACATCCGTCCAACCAACCCACACGCCGATTGCACCCATCCAACCGACTCGCACGCGGATTTCATCTGTCCAACCAACCCACACGCCGATTGTACCCATCCGAACAACTCACACGCGAATTGCACCCATCCAACCAACTCACACGCGGATTGCATCGGTCCAACCAACTCACACGTGGATTGCACCCATCCAGTCAACTCACACCCGGATTGCACCCATCCAACTGACTCACACGCAGATTACATCCGTCCAACCAACGCACACGCCGATTGCACCCATCCAAACAACACACACGCGAATTGCACCCATCCAACCGACTCACACGCGGATTACATCCGTCCAACCAACTCACACGTGGATTGCACCCATCCAACCGACTCACACCCGAATTGCATTCATCCAACCAACTCACACGCGGATTACATCCGTCCAACCAACTCGCACGTGGATTGCACCCATCCAGTCAACTCACACCCGGATTGCACCCATCCAACCGACTCACACGTGGATTGCATCCGTCCAACCAACTCACACGTGGATTGCACCCATCCAGTCAACTCACACCCGGATTGCACCCATCCACCCAACTCACACGCGGATCGCAGCTATCCAGCCAACTCACACGCGGATCACATCCGTCCAACCAACTCACACGTGGATTTCACCCATCCAGTCAACTCACACCCGGATTGCACCCATCCACCCAACTCACACGCGGATCGCAGCTATCCAGCCGACTCACACGTGGATTGCACCCATCCAGTCAACTCACACCCGGATTGCACCCATCCAACTGACTCACACGCAGATTACATCCGTCCAACCAACGCACACGCCGATTGCACCCATCCAAACAACACACACGCGAATTGCACCCATCCAACCAACTCACACGCGGATTACATCCGTCCAACCAACTCACACGCGGATTGCACCCATCCAGTCAACTCACACCCGGATTGCACCCATCCAACCGACTCACACGCGGATTACATCCGTCCAACCAACTCACACGTGGATTGCACCCATCCAACCGACTCACACCCGAATTGCATTCATCCAACCAACTCACACGCGGATTACATCCGTCCAACCAACTCGCACGTGGATTGCACCCATCCAGTCAACTCACACCCGGATTGCACCCATCCAACCGACTCACGCGTGGATTGCATCCGTCCAACCAACTCACACGTGGATTGCACCCATCCAGTCAACTCACACCCGGATTGCACCCATCCACCCAACTCACACGCGGATCGCAGCTATCCAGCCGACTCACACGCGGATTGCACCCATCCAGTCAACTCACACCCGGATTGCACCCATCCACCCAACTCACACGCGGATCGCAGCTATCCAGCCGACTCACACGCGGATTGCACCCATCCAGTCAACTCACACCCGGATTGCACCCATCCACACGCGGATGGGTGCATCCAGCCAACTCACACCCGGATTGCACCCATCCACCCAACTCACACGCGGATCGCAGCTATCCAGCCGACTCACACGCGGATTGCACCCATCCAGTCAACTCACACCCGGATTGCACCCATCCAACCGACTCACACGTGGATTGCATCCGTCCAACCAACTCACACGTGGATTGCACCCATCCAGTCAACTCACACCCGGATTGCACCCATCCAGCCAACTCACACGCGAATTGCTTCCATCCAACTTATTCACACGCGGATTACATCCGTCCAACCAACTCACACGTGGATTGCACCCGTCCCACCAACTCACACGCCGATTGCACCCGTCCAACCAACTCACACGCCGATTGCACCCATCCAACCGACTCACACCCGAATTGCATTCATCCAACCAAATCACACGCGGATTACATCCGTCCAACCAACTCACACGTGGATTACATCCATCCAACCAACTCACACGCGGATTGATAATATTCCACAGGATTGCTTCCATCCATCGATCTGCGTCACTGACATTGGTCGCTCGCAAATTTGTCACTCTATTACTCCCTTCGACAATCATGATGTCACAACCATGTTTTGTGACGTCACATGACGAAGACAGAACAAGAGATGAAGTGGGCGTGACGTCATCGCTGCACAAAAAGTAAGATTAATCGAAGATGAACATGAAACGCCATGATCAGTTGGTCGCTATTGCATGAGTCAGCATGGAGATTAGGAGCTGGGCGATCAGCTCAGTTGCTAAGCGCATCGCTGTTGGGGCGGAAGTCTGGCTTTCCATTTCCAGGCTGGTCAAATCGACACAATATCGCCAACGGCTCGCCACCGCTGCGACGGACACTGCCACTTAACACAAGTATCGGCTGAATATCGTGATTACATCAAAAATTTTTGGTTTAGGTTATGGAAAGCAAGAATCACTTACTTTCTTGCATATTTGTACAAGACACCAGCCTCCACAGAGTGATAACATGGTCGCCATCTTTTCACCACACGACCGATCAATTGATTCAAAGTTCCAGAATAACGACCTGCAAATAAACAAAATTGATTGAGTGTCAAGTCATGTTCGAGTCAGTCATTGAGTGTCAAGTCATCCGCCAGTCAGTCATTGAGTGTCAAGTTATGCTCGAGTCAGTCACTGAGTGTCAAGTCATCCGCCAGACAGTCATTAAGTGTCAAGTCATGCTCGAGTCGGTCATTGAGTGTCAAGTCATGCTTGCGTCAGTCACTGATTGTCAAGTCTTCCTCGCGTCAGTCATTGAGTGTCAAGTCATGCTCGAGTCAGTCATTGAGTGTCAAGTCATGTGCCAGTCAGTCACTGAGTGTCAAGTCATGCGCCAGTCAGTCACTGAGTGTCAAATCATGCGCCAGTCAGTCACTGAGAGTCAAGTCATGGTCGAGTCAGTCATTGAGTGTCAAGTCATGCGCCAGTCAGTCATTGAGTGCCAAGTCATGTTCGAGTCAGTCATTGAGTGTCAAGTCATGGTCGAGTCAGTCACTGAGTGTCAAGTCATGGTCGAGTCAGTCATTGAGTGTCAAGTCATGCGCCAGTCAGTCATTGAGTGTCAAGTTATGCTTGAGTCAGTCATTGAGTGTCAAGTCATGTTCGAGTCAGTCACTGAGTGTCAAGTTATGCTCGAGTCAGTCATTGAGTGTCAAGTCAAGCGCTAGTCAGTCACTGAGTGTCAGGTCATGCGCCAGTCAGTCACTGAGTGTCAAGTCATGCTCGAGTCAGTCAGGCGTAAGCGCCAGGAGCACCGAGTGCACACTGTGCTTGGTGAACACTGCATAGCATTCGCGCTATGAGTGGCAAGTCATTTGAAAACATCTAAAAATTTGTGATTTATCAGACCATCCTAGTTTGGAACCACAAATAGAAATGTTTTTCCGCATGTTAAAACGTTAAGTCGGTCAGCAAACTATTTTGATGAGATTTGAAAGGTCGAAATAGTAAAAAGATAACATCTACTCACCAGCATGCTGTAAATCGCATTTCACCACAAACATAGCCTTTATGACGTCACAAACCACACCAGTGTGTTCAGAAATCAAACCACAAATTTCCCTTTCCTTGCTAATCGATTCGACCTAAGTCACAGTAACATTATGATGATGCATGACGAAATCACTGACATGTCATACCTGGCATGGTCCATAGAATCGCAGAGCAGTTGTAATTACGAGTTGTGATAAGCGCATATCGGCTGTGTAACACGTCAAAGAATGAGTAGGCCCGGTTGAAAAGACGATCATCTATATAACAACATAGTGTGTTACTGAGTCGTAGGGCCGAGAATCCAGGGTGTGTTACTAAGTCAAGGGGATTCAAATTCAGTGTGTGTTACAAAGTCGTGGGGATTCGAATACATAGTGTGTTGCTGCGTCGTGGGGATTCGAATCCATAGTGTGTTACTGAGTCATGAGCATTTGAATCCATAATGTATTAGTGCGTCGTGGGGTTTCGAATCCCGAGTGTGTTACTGAGTCGTGGGGATTCGAATATAGGGTGTGTTCCTGAGTCGTGGGGATTCGAATCCATAGTGTGTTACTGAGTCATGAGCATTTGAATTTATAGTGTATTACTGCGTCGTGGGGATTCGAATCCCGAAGGTGTTACTGAGTCGTGGGGATTCGAATATAGGGTGTGTTCCTGAGTCGTGGGGATTCAAATCCATAGTGTGTTACTGAGTCATGAGGATTTGAATCCATAGGGTGTTACTGCGTCGTGGGGATTCGAATCGAGGGTACATGCAATGAAAACAAAACACAAAACTTCATTACATTTTGCCGAAGCGTGGAACAAGTGACGGGGCCCATCTCCGCGACTCGGCGTCTGGAAACAGCTCCGAAGAAACATCGCAGGGGTGGTGAGCCGTTGGTGACACTGTGTCTGATTTGACCGTCTCGAGAATCGGAGCTCATACCTCCAGCGCCAATAGCGATGTTTACCCACTAGACCAACGGGCTGAACCTTCCACTGCATCGGAATACGGGCGTATTACATGAATCTCTTTATAGAAGTGATGATTGAAGCCTTCGTGTCGAACCTGATCATTATGACATCTGCTGATACGAAGAACCGACGAAGAAAATGAATCGGTAGCGGTCGGGCGTCCTTCCACCATAGTGATCACATAAAGGTAGGCATCAGTAAACACCAAGGTGCAATCTTCAAACGGAATCTCAATGACCTATACGAATAATACAAGAAATTAGTAGGGAACATAACCAACACCAATCGAGAAACATGCTAGAGAACCGGTCGGGTTTTTAAGGACATAACTGTCAGCGCCGGAGATCTACAGTTCGATTCTCGGGCACATCAAATCGGACACAGGGTCCCTAACAGTTTGCCACCACTGCGAGGAGCTGAGCCGATGATATGGCGTTTCGGCGTAATATCGTGAGTATAATGAAGATTTGATTTCGAAACATACTAGAGATGAAAAAAAAACAACTAAACCATAACATCATGAGGATAGCTACCTGTAAAATTTCTTCTTTGTCAGAGTGGAAGACATCAAGCATGAGCTGAAGGGCGAAGTGATCTTGCTTCGATGGAAGTGTTAATGTGGTGGGATAAGTGGACGAAGATGGAATTGATGATGTGCTCGTGCAAGAGTTTGCACAGGATACTGCGGGATGCTCGCGCGCACTTGTCCAAATTTTCAGATTGTCAGAAATTCGGAGATCAGGTGACTCGACGTGGCCGGGAAGTTGTGGAGGTTCACGGTGAGCAACGATAGAGTCGAATTCTGAAAAATGGAGCTCACAAAAAACTGGATGGGAAGGTGGAGAAAGAACTTGGTTGGTTGGTTCATTTGTGTGGTGGGAAGATGGAGAAAGAATCTGGTTGGTTGGTTCATTCGTGTGGTGGGTTGGTGGAGAAAAAATTCGGTTGGTTGGTTCACTAGTGCGGTGGGTCGGTGGAGAAAGAACCTGGTTGGTTGGTTCATTTGTGTGGTTGGAAGGTGGGGAATGAATGTGGTTGGTTGGTTTATTTGTGTGGTGGGTTGGTGGGGAAAAAATGTGGTTGGTTGGTTCATTTGTGTGGTGGGAAGGTGGAGAAATAATTCGGTTGGTTGGTTCATTTGTGTGGTTGGTTGGTGGAGAAAGAATTTGGTTGGCTGGTTCGTTTGTGTGAAGGGATGGCGGAGAAAGAACTTGGTTAGTTGATTCATTGGTGTGGTGGGGAGGTGGAGAGAGAATGTGTTTGGTTGGTTCATTTGAGTGGTGGGAAGATGGGGAAAGAATGTGGCTGGGCGGTTCATTTGTGTTATGGATTGATGGATAGAGATTCTGGTTAGCTGGTTCATTTGTGTAGTGATGTGGTGGAGAAAGAATCTGGTCAGCTGGTTCATTTGTGTGATGAGAAGGTGGAGAAAAAATTTGGTTGGTAGGTTCATTTGTGTTGTGGGATGGTGGAGAAAGAACTTGGCCGGTTGGTTCATCTGTGTGGTGGGAAGGTGGAGAAAAAATTTGGTTGGTAGGTTCATTTGTGTTGCGGGATGGTGGAGAAAGAACTTGGCCGGTTGGTTCATCTGTGTGGTGGGAAGGTGGAGAAAAAATTTGGTTGGATGGAAAAAGAATCTGGTTGGTTGGTTCATTGGTGTGGTGGGTTGGTGGGGAAAGAACTCGATTGTTTGGTTCGTTTGTGTGGTGGGAAGATAAAGAAAAAACTTGATTGGTTGGTTTATTTGTGTGGTGGGACGGTGGAGAAAGAATCTGGTTAACTGGTTCATTGATGTGGTGGGAAGGTGGGGAAAGAATCTGGTTAGCCGGTTCATTTGTGTGGTGGGAAGGTGGAAAAAGAATCTGGTTAGCTGGTTCATTTAAATGGTGGGAAGGTGGAGAAAGAATCTGGTTAGCTGGTTTATTTAAATGGTCGGAAGGTGGGGGAAGAATCTGGTTAGCTGGTTCATTTGTGTGGTGGGAAGGTAAAGAAAGAACTCGGTTGGTTGGTTTATTCGTGCTGTGGCATGGTGGGGAAAGAATCTGGTTGGTTGGTTCATTTGTGCAGTGGGTTGGTGGGGAATGAATCTGGTTGGTTGGTTCATTTGTGTGGTGGGTTGGTGGGGAAAGAACTCGATTGTTTGGTTCGTTTGTGTGGTGGGAAGATAAAGAAAAAACTTGATTGGTTGGTTTATTTGTGTGGTGGGACGGTGGAGAAAGAATCTGGTTAACTGGTTCATTGATGTGGTGGGAAGGTGGGGAAAGAATCTGGTTAGCCGGTTCATTTGTGTGGTGGGAAGGTGGAAAAAGAATCTGGTTAGCTGGTTCATTTAAATGGTGGGAAGGTGGAGAAAGAATCTGGTTAGCTGGTTTATTTAAATGGTCGGAAGGTGGGGGAAGAATCTGGTTAGCTGGTTCATTTGTGTGGTGGGAAGGTAAAGAAAGAACTCGGTTGGTTGGTTTATTCGTGCTGTGGCATGGTGGGGAAAGAATCTGGTTGGTTGGTTCATTTGTGCAGTGGGTTGGTGGGGAATGAATCTGGTTGGTTGGTTCATTTGTGTGGTGGGTTGGTGGAGAAAGAACCTGGCTGGTTGGTTCATTTGTATGGTGGGAGGGTAAAGAAAGAATCTGGTTGGTTGGTTCATTTGTGTGGTGGGTTGGTGGGGAAAGAACCTGGTTGGTTGGTTCATTTTTGTGGTGGGTTGGTGCAGAAAGAATCTGGTTGGTTGGTTCATTTGGGAGGTGGATAGGTGAAGAATGAATTCCGTTAGTTGGTTCATTTGTGTGGTGAGAAGATGGAGAAAGAATCTGGTTGGTTGGTTCGTTTTTGTGGTGGCATGGCGGAGAAAGAATCTGGTTGGTTGATTTATTTGTGTGGTGGGAAGATGGAGAAAAAACTTGATTGGTAAGTTCATTTGTGAGATGGGATGGTGGAGAATGAACTTGATCGATAGGTTCACTGCCGCTACGAACACAAAGGACCGGTGTTGAACCGTAGCCATATACTTCGTGGGTAGGAATACAAATATTACAAGGAAATGTATAAGTAGGAAAGGTGACGTTGGTGAAGGTTTTAGTTGAAGATTCAAATTTACAACAGGATAAGCAGGGAGTAGAAACTGTTCTTGCATTGCAAACATCGTCATGTGGACGACAGTATGATTGTGAAGTAACAAAGACACGGTAAGAACAAAGCAAAGAATGATCAATGCACTCAGTTGAACTTTGACATGGCGAAATAACATGATTCACAGTGGCAAGTAAGGATGACGTCATAATAGCAGCATTTGGAGGATCATCAGTGTTGGTGCAAACACTGATGGGTATGATCGAGTTTAAAACAGAATGGTCAGTTGTGGCGGGATACGAAGTGTTTGTGTCTGAAATCACATGAAGTGACGTTGGAGGTTGTTGCATTTTCGTGAATTCATTCAATGTGGTCAATTCCAGCGGTTGCTAAAACATTTAAAGTTCATTTTAAAAAGTTTAAAGTTCATTCGTTGGTTCAGTTGCTAAGTACATTGCTATCAGCGAAGAAGGTCTGGCGTTCAATTTTCAGGCCCGTCAAATCGGACGAGCGTCGCCACCGCTGCGACGTTTTCGTGAATACAGGCGCTAAGTCGCGGAGATGGACCCGCCACTTGCTGGGTGTAATATCACGAGCATAACGAAGATGTTTGTAATAAGAAATGCACAGCAAAATCAACCAAACAAATACATAATCAACGAATTTCTGACCGTTTCACTTGTGAGCATTCTGGGATTTGATGTCGTCGAATTGACGCAGGTGGTCGAAACCAGTTTTAGTGATTTGCGGACCACTTTAATAGGCGTGTCCTCAACATTCACTTCCAACTCATGGCGGGAAAAAACTTTAGGAGAGGAAGAGACAAAAAGTCCGTCCCAAGGATCGGCGGAAACTTGGAATTCCGCGGCCCAAGGATTGGTGGGAACTTCCAACTCTGCATTTACACAGGGAGAAAGCACTTCAGTATCAAAGTCAATTAAATCCACTTGATTCATGCTCTGGTTTGGTTGGTTGGTTGTCGAATGGGAAAGCATCTGCATCAGCACCGCGTCGTTGCTGCTGGGATTAGACAATGAATGTCTGAGAAAATTTACGAAGGATTTTGAAATTTGTCGACTTTGTCTCGAAATTGAAGAGAATTGAAACGAGACGACAGAGCCACGGTTTGATGAGCTTCCTTCGACCTGGCGCCCTCTCACGGATTTCGTTCGAGAAATGCACAGCAAACTGAAGTCATATAGAGCAGTATGATTCTAAAAATACAATTTAAAATTTTCATCATATTCGCTGCAATTCACCGAAGAGTGTAACGAGCGGTGGGATCCATCTCCACAGCAGAGCGCCTGGACAACACAGCTCTGAAGAAACATTGCAGTGGTAGCGACACTGTGTCTGATTTGGCCTGTCCGAGAATCGAACCCCGGATCTCCCGCATCGATGTGCCAAGAACTGAGCTAACCGGCCCGGGAATCAAACCCCAGACCTCCCGCACCGATAGTGATGTGTTTAGCAACCGAGTCAACCAGCCCAGGAATCAAATCTAGACCTCCCGCATCAACAGCGATGTGTTTAACAACTGAGCTAACCGGCCCGGGAATCGAACCCCATACCTCCCGCATCGATACCGATGTGTTTAATAATATAGCTAACCAGCCCGGGAATCGAACCCCATACCTCCCGCACCGATACCGATGTGTTTAACAACTGAGCTACTTGGCGGTGCAGAAATAGAATGACGTGATGCAAAGCAGGAAAGATGCAAGAACTTACCCAAGTTAATGAGAACGAAAGTGTTTGCAATCGACTCGCTAGTTCTGCTAGTTGTTTCGCCTGAACCAGACATACGAGTTGAAAACACAATAATTGACACAAGTTGAAAAACACTAACAATCACACAAACCATGCATAAAGAAACAGACACAAACAATCACACAAACCATAAAGAGCAAAGTTTCTGCTTCATAACATTTCCGGGACTTGGCTACAGCACATGAAAAAGACATGGCTATTGATTTGGCGGGTTTGGGGTTCAATTCCCAGGCCGGTCAAATTGGACACATTGTCGCCACCGCTGCAATGTTTCTCCGGCGCTGCGTCGCTACAAAGGCGCTATGCCGCGGAGATGGGCCCCGCCAATCGTTACACATTCCGCTATAATACTGCGAGAATAATGAAGATCTGATTTTTTTGTTGAAGATTTCTGTGACTTATTATCAGCCATCGCAACAATTCATCATGAAGCTTCTACATTATACAGCAAAGTAAAATGGAAAAAGAAACAAGCTCTTTGACTACGATGCGCAATAAAATTACCGGTAAACTACAAAACTCACCTCCGAAGAAAAGAAGACGCTGTCACTGAAAAACAAATATATATGTTTGGTCATGTCATAACCATGCGACCGGGGTGTTGACGAAACGCAGCAACAGAAATGCAAATACACATAACTGTATACATTGAAGCTTTTGTAGAACTGCATGCAATTTTGGATTTGTACAAATTGTGACCTTTACATTCACATTTGCCATGTTTCCTGGGTTGTATGCACGGATGTATTGCCTGCCATGCTCCCTCCCCCACACTTTATCCAGCGTGAACAGATTTGGTACAGAAGATTTTTGTAGCTGGTATAGTTACAAACCACGTACAAAAATCGTGTTTGGGCATAACTTATATATTGCCTGAGTAAACGTCAGTCGCAGCAACTGCACCGATGAGACCTGAAAATTGTAACTGTGTTCATTGTCAGCAGTTGCGAAAAAAAATGTACCCACTTTATGAAAATCTGAAACCTTAATTGCATAATAGGCCTATTTCTACTGAAAATATGATTATCTAGTTCACTACTATGAGCGATAAACTTACACAGATAGTTCAACCAAGAAATTCAATCCAACAAATTGCGAACATTGTTAATGCAAATCGTGGTTAAGCTCTCCGCTTTAAAGCAGGGAGTAGCGCCGCTAACAGGTTTAACACTTCCCGTTGAAGCAAGATCATACCGTTATGGCTTTTGAAGGTCTCTAGGGACCTGAACACCAACGGAGCCCTCTTTTATGGTTTATGCCCATAAAAAGTTGAAAAACACTACCATAAACCAATCTAAATATATTATAACATTTCCAATAATCACAGACGAAATAAGTTTTGGGGTGGTTTGTTCGCCACAATCAACCAAACAAACAAAAAGTCACCAACCTATAATAATAAGGTTGCAATGTCTTGAGGTTTTGCTCGATTCCAGTGAACACAGTCTCCAGCAAACCTTCATTGAGAAGAAGGTGAAGCCAAGCATAACCTAACAAAATTTCACACTAAATCTCTCCTTTGTCACGAGCCGATTAGCACAGCTGATAAGCACTTGACTATTAGAGTGGAGGTCCTGGGTTTAAATCCCGGGCCGATCAAATTGGACACAGTGAACCCACCGATGCAATGTTTCTTCGAAGTTGTGTTGTTGAGGCGCAAAGCCACAGAGATGGACCCCACCACCAACCATGGAGATAAATCCCACCACCAGCCGCAGAGATGGATCCCACCACCAGCCGCAAAGTTGGATCCCACCACCAGTCGCAAAGATGGATCCCACCATCAGTCGCGGAGATGGATCCCACCACCAGCCACGAAGATGGATCCCACCACCAGTCGCAGAAATGGATCCCACCACCAGCCACGAAGATGGATCCCACCACCAAACGCGTAGATGGATGCCACCACCAGCCGCGGAGATGGATCCCACCACCAGCTGCAATGATGGATCCCACCACCAAACACGTAGATGGATGCCACCATCAGCCGCAGAGATGGATCCCACCACCAGCCGCAGAGATGGATAGCACCACCAGCCGCAGAAATGGATCCCACCACCAGCCGTGGAGATGGATCCCACCACCAGTTACACGCCTCAGCACAGCACCGCAAGTACAATAAAGATTTGATTTATTATTTTAATCTTTTGTGTGAGCTAAAAGCTCTATTTGCAAGTCTTTTGCTGGAGTGGTTGACCACCAAACTGGATATTTGTACTTCCTTTCTGTGACTATGCTACGATGTTGTATAACCAGCTCGCTCAGGAGTTGCCAGCCATCTGTCTAGCACTCTGAGATCGGAAATCTCGCTAAGTGCCTTTTCCAGCTGCACAATAAGTAAACTTGCTGGCTTGTTCTTCACACTGTTCCTTTAACGCTGAAGGTTAAGCAGAGAAGCTGTGAATATTAGCGTGCTTCAAAAAAATCAAGTTTTAAAATTTTTAAGGGCTATCCTTCCAATACATTTCATTCATTATAAAACCACGATGTGTAAAATATTTTTAAAAAATATTGTTAATTGGGGATTCCCCAAGCCACCTAAAATTTTGATGTTTGTGGACGAAAACCTAAAAACTTGAACAAGCTGTAATTCCAAAGTTTTTTATGCAAACTTGTGGTTGTTTAGGTTCATTTGTATCAGCATAATGAGTAACATCATTTAAAGAAGGTAAAAAACTTGGATCAAGATTTTTTTTCCATTTTTTTTTTTTTTTAATTCTAAATTGTATGCTGAAATACACTGAAATATACATATTTGCAAAAGCTATTTGCTTGCAAGTTTTTAACTCAAAGTTATGCAGATGCTTTATAATCAAAACACTGCAACTCTGAGATCCTTATAATTATTGAAAAAAATTTACATCTCACGTCCAAGGTCGTATTTAGGGGTGATGAGAGGGGTTCAACCCTCCCTCCCCTGAAATACGGTATTCTTATAAATTTGAACTAAGACAGTCTAACCCTGCATTTATCAAAACATAGCATAGTACGCAGTAGTAGGATGTAACATTTTGACGCGCAGGTTATTGCTGCGGTATGCGTTTCTTGATAAATTATAAAGGTCAGTGCTCTGGGCGAGGGTTGACGTAGCATTTGGTACATCTGCTATATGGTTAATCAAGGCCGTATTTAGGAGTGATATGGGGGGATTAAACCCCAAAAATATTTTTGTAAATTTTTACTAAGATACTGCAAGTCCAGTAATCATCAAAAATGTAGTATGCAAGTACTGTAGTAGAATGTAACATTTTGTCCCCCAAGTCATCGTTGCAATAGTACGTTTCCTTATAATAATGCTTAGCGCTCAGGCACAGAATGCTCGTGTCGCAACATTTTGTACATTCGCCGTATAATTCATCTAGCTCAGAGCCGGCGCCAGAGCAGTCAACATAGAGGGGCCAAGCATTTATCAGGGGGGGACAAAGATGAAAATTAAGCACTAAAACCGCTGTCTTCAATAAAGTAAGCTTGTTAATTGGGGGGGGCAAGCATGTCGATTGGGGGGGCAAGCCCCCTGGTCTTGCCTTGGCGCCGGCCCTGATCTAGCTGTAACCGTATTGGAGTATGTACGGCACATACCCATAAAAAAACTGAAGCCTTTGTGTACTACTCATACAAATAAATTGCGGTAAAGTATGGAGATTTAATTATGGATGAACTGTTGTTTGCTAAATTGATTGCTATTATTAGTGGTCGCTCGTCAGGGGCGTAACAGGAGCAGGTGCCTGGCTAGTAAAACTGTCGCCGTATGTGCACTACCAGTTTACTGCAAATATTACAATAACATTATGTTCAATTAATAAATATATAGGTTTGATTGAGTATCGGATGATACTGCTTGCTTGAAAAAGAAGTCGCATGCTGCATAGTTATGCTGAACAAAGCTTGATATTTACAATTATTTTAGCAGGCTCGAGCAAATAGAAACGCATTTAAGGTGCAAACGTTACAAACAAATTGCTTGTTTATTTTCTAAGGAAATTATCGTATTACATAAAATCAATGCTTGCTCACAGAACAGAATATAAGTTTACATTGAATGCAAATTAGGAAGTGATATAATCCATCCTTATCCTCTTTTTCGAAACTCGCCACTGCTGCAGCGAATCTTTTGCAGTGAGAATTAGTTTAGATGCATTATACGGTAATCTTCAATAAAGGGTTGCTGCCCTGCATAAATGCAACAAGCTAAGGGTCTGTTCTGACTTGATTTCAGTCCACCGGTATATCAAAATTTAATCGTCAGCTTAGCAAATGTTTGCCACTTTCTGTGCAATATCTCTAATTATGCTCTGTACAGAAGCTATTATATGCGCTCTCTGTAAGCATCAAGGCAGTGTATGCAGTTGTATTTGCATTGTATTCGAGAAGTTTTGGCCACAGGAAAAAAGTTTTACAAAAAATATACATAATTTTGATAAAATTTGCACTTCAAGGTTCGGAAAATTGTAAAATTTTGGGTCCGAATTCAGATTTTGATTGAGTTTACAGCTCCCTCATGCAATATCATGTAACAACCATGCATACAAGTAGGCCTACAGCACTGACTGTAGTGCATACTGAATTAAGTTACTCTCACAGTAAACCAGATCTTTACTCTTAGCGTAGCTCACGCATTTGCACAAGTGCAAAACTTTTCTGCACGTTTGGACTAAAAAAAGACCAACTGCGATATCTTCTACAAGTCGTTTCTCAACACCGAAAATAATTTCCCGATTCGCTAAGGAACACATTAAGTGTGCAACAATGAATGGCTTGTTCCCATGAAACTACTATTCTAAACAGAAAACATCTTCCTTCTCATGGCGAAAGCCTCAAGTGTAAACTGTGTTTGACTGTTTAATCTCAACTTGATTCATAGCAACATTACAAGGCTAGTGTTCTGATTACAAAACCTTTGCATAACTTCAAGTATAAAACTTGCAAGCAAATAACTTTTGCAAAATATGAATATTTTAGTGCATCTTCTCTCTTCAGCATGTAATTAAATTTTTAAAACTTTGCAAATGAAAAAAATCTTTATCAAGTTTTTTAACTTTTTTAAATAATGGTGCTGTTAAAAATGAACCTAAACAACCACAAGTTTGCATAAAAAACTTTGGAATTGCAGCTGATTCAAGCTTTCAGGTTTTCGTCAATAACATCAAGATTTTAGAGGATTTGGGGAACCCCCAATAACCAAAATTTTTCAAAAAAATTCCACATAAAGTGTTTTGATAGTGAATGTAATGTTTTGGAAGAGTAGCCCATAAAACTTGAAAAAAAAATTTCTGCCAATTTTGAAGCACCCTAGTGAATATCAATTTTATAGTCGTTGCTTCGACTCTACTCTGAGCTGTAATAGACACGTTTTCTCAGAGCTGTATTGCCAAAGCGCTAAACCGCGGAAATGGGCCCCGTCACTTGTTACACGCTTCGGCGTAATATAATAAAGATTTACTTTTTTCATTATACTTGAACAACTCTAACAATCCTAAAAGAACTTCACCAAATTGTAAATTTCTTCACCAAAAGCATTACCAAGCTCGAACCTCGAAACTGTTCCATTTTTCGTTCTCTTGTATTATTCTTGACAAGTTCTGTCACATATTTCGGTGAAAAATGTTTCATTGGGATCCAGTAACCTCTGTCTGGACGACGTAATCTACAAATCAAACAAAAATGCGAGCAAAAGTCAAAACGGGTTCAGCAAAGTCAAGGAAGGACATCACCATAAACACCAGAGTTGGGCACTGATATCAGTCATTCCGACATAGAAAATGCGATACTGCAAATTTTATATTTTTTGCTTGCTAAAAATTATTTTCCAAATGCTTGTGAGATAAAAACCAGCCGGTTAGCTCAGTTGTCAAGCGTACGCTATCGGTGCAAGAGGCCTGGGGTTCAATTCCCAGGTTGGTCAAATCGGCGAAGTGTCGCCAGTGACTCGCCACCGCTGCAATGTTTGTTTGGAGTTGTATTGTCCAGGCGATAAGCTGCTGAGATGGAGTTGCCACTCGTTACATGCTTCAGCGTACCGCCGCGAGTACAATGAAAATTTGATTTGATTTTTTGATGCTCGTAAAACCAAACTTTTCTTCTCAATTTGTCTAAAAAGTTGAAATGTACTCAAACTAAGTTTGTCAAAATAACATAACAAAATGCTAAAAATTATATCTGAATTGCTGAAAATCAAAAAAATGGCACAATAATGAAGCTCGCGAAAAATTCTCGAGATTCGGAATCCCGTGAGTGTGCGAGATACCAGGAATTTCCCGGGATTTCTCGGAAATTGCCAAAAAGCTTCTTGGAAAGTCAAAAATCCGGAAAAACGGGAAACCCTTTACTGGAGTGTCAGGTGAACCGGAGTGTCAGGTGAACCGGAGTGTCAGGCGAACCGGAGGGTCAGGCAAACCGGAGTGTCAGGTGAACCGGAGCGTCAGGTGAACCGGAGTGTCAGGTGAACCGGAGCGTCAGGTGAACCGGAGTGTCAGGCGAATTGGAGTGTCAGGTAAACCGGAGTGTCAGGTGAACCGGAGCGTCAGGTGAACCGGAGTGTCAGGTGAACCGGAGCGTCAGGTGAACCGGAGTGTCAGGTGAACCGGAGTGTCAGGCGAAATGAATTAGAAAAAATCCTAATTAGCTTTTCGCATGTTTTATAATAAAAAATGAAAAAAAAAACGTTTGAACGAATGAGTTCGGTAAACAAGCAATTGACTAAAAAAAATTTAAAAAAAACCTTGAGTATTGATTAGAAACAAAAGCATGAAAAATTAACCAAGAAAAGAAGCAACGAGATCCATTTATAAGACGCACCAGACGATAAGACGTTTGTTCAATTTTGGGGAAAGTTTTGTTTTCTCAGTGCGCCTCATAATCACGGTAATATGACAAATCATAAAAAAAATTTTATGTTGCTTTGCAACAAGTTACATTTAAATGAAAAACAATATTAAAAAATTGAAAATATTTCTCAAATGTTTCTTAATCAGCGTGAGTAACACCTTTCGACACGAAACGATTAATACCGTAATAAATGCACAAGTGCTGTATATACTATATACCCTACTAGAAATATTTTTTAAAAGATTATAATCCTAATACAGCAGATTTCAAACGTTTGAAATTTCTTAAGCTTAGCAACCTGAAGCAATTCAGTTCTTCAGAGTAAGACTGGCTCCACAAACAGTGAGCTACTTCTTTGAATTCGTTTGATTCAAACCCAGAAACAAAAAAAGGTTGTTAGAAAAGCATTGAAAATCTTATGGGTTACCTGCGTGAGAAGACGTCATTCAAATAAAGAAGCAGATTTCTTGTGGCAACGTTTTCATTTTTGAATGATAAGTTTTTGCATGATTGATTTTGAAGCTAAATCAAGAAAATGTTTAAGACGAAACTCGTAACTATATTGTATATAAATATACCAGCACAGTTAAAGAAAAATAGCAGTTTCAAGTTTCTGCCTAATCATTAGACCTATGCACTTGCTGAATAACGTCATGAACAAGCAGTCTGGTGCAGCAGCGTTGTTATAATAGAAACCGGTCAGGTGCTCTTGAAACTACCTAAAAATATTTTAACTCACCTCTAATATTTGATCACGAAGAAATTCAAAACCAAGCGTCATTTATCTAATAACGTTGATCGCAGAGCAACAACAGCAAGCAAAGAAGCAGATCGATTGCTTGTAATGCCAGAAACTCAACATTCTAAAAAATGATGTACATATACATAAAACTATGAAGGTATAAGCATGGAAATATTGGCAGAACGATAAGCCAAAACTGCCAATAAGCCCATGTTTCATTGGCAAGAGTTTATCAGCCAAATTGCATTTAAAGGGTGTGTCTTACTACAGAATAGTAGCTACAGTAGGCACAGTATGGAATAGTAGAGGCATTTTATGGAATAGTAGGCAAAGCATGAAGTAGTAGGCATCTCAAGATGTATCGATGCCGATGTACCAGCTTTTCTCAACATCGGCAAGGCTACTGACATTTCATGACCTTTCACAAAATCAGCAAGTCATGTTTTAAACAAATTAAAGAAACACTAGTCTATAATAAGACAAGACGTAGCTACGAAGATTTCATACGAAGCTTTCTCTTAATAATACACTTTATTTGCATGATAATAAATGATGATACATGTTCTAGCTGCAGAATGCGCGCATTGTGCTTTGCAAAGTTGATATTAAAGTCCTTTACACAACGGCAAATTTAGTATACCGTAATGATCAGTTTGATTGCACTTGGCTAAAATGCAGATTAATTGCAACGATGCACACAACCTCGAGCTTCACAGTCCGATTCAATGCTTGGATTAAAGCCGCCTACAGGTGTTAACAGAAAAAGATTTTTCTATTTTAAGGCGCATAGATCTAACCGATTTTGTCATAAACTTTGAACTTCTGTTAGGTTTGTCATTTCGATTCCTGCAGACTTTGCTCTTATCATCACAGCTTCAATTTTACTTCAAAAAACACAAGCGCTCTTCTTGTGTACTACGCATATCAAGACATACTTTCTTCGTTAGTTTTACACTATACAGTATATTCTCTATTATTCGTAGGACCAGTGCTGCCGTCGAGGGTAGACTCAGACTACCTTCATTTTTTGCTAAAGTAAGCTCATGTAGGCTCAATATAATTTGGACTTGGTATAATATAAAAACGAAGGCCTATAACCCGAACAGAGGTGGGTGCCATTCTACGTCCAAAAATCTTGAATAGACTGCGCCTGTTTTGTCTAAATCACAACACTGGATAGTAAGTGTAGAATAAATGCTCCACTATTACATTTAATTGTCATTAATCTCACCGAAATTGAGCGTGGTTTTTTAATTATGTCACACGCTGAACGTGGCTTTTCGAAAATGAACATAACCATGACTTCCAAACGCAACTCACTAGCAATAATTTGATGATATATCATAGTGTCAATATTACTGTTCATTTACGGACCATCAAGCCATTAGTAGTCACCAGTGCGCTCGCTAATTTTAATGATGCCATAGATAGCTGGTTTCGCAAGCTTAGGGCTGCCATGCGACATTTTTTAGAATGACCTTTCCTCTTTCTTTTGAAACAACGAATGATCATCCTAGGGCAATCAAACATCGCCAAATGTTTTCTTTTTCGCTATTAGGTGAAAACCCTTCCAAATCTTAACACTCTGGCCTAGGGAAAATGAATGCACGTTGGAGCATAAAAACAAGTCCAAGACTTTTCATGTTTATTTTTAGCACACTACCACGGTAAGCGGCAAACAAGCCAACTTAATTGTCTGTATATTTTATTTTGATATCTTGGTCAGGTAGAATGGTTTTATTTATTTTACTTGCTGGCTAAACCTGTCCTCTTTTTGGGCAATGAAAATATGGTAGGCTTACGCAAGGTAACCCTTCAAAGCTATACAACTTATCACTCATTCAAAAGTCCTTTGCTATTGAATCACGATGACCATTTACCAGAACTACCTTTTGTATTTTCTTTAGTGCCATTGCGGCTTTTTGTTTAACAGTTCTTTTAAGTATATATCATTTTATATTTGTATATGGTTATGTATATGCAGTGTATTTCTACTTTTAATTGGTTTTACGTACTTCAGGTTACTTAAATGAACAAAACTTAAGGTTCTGGTTTGCTTAATTCGCTTGATTTGTTCCAATTCAGTTTTTTTTTAGGCAGAGGCTAAGGTTACGTGACCGTAACATTTGTCTCTTTGGTTTATTTTATTATCCCTTCACGCTTCCCCGATTGTACGAGAGCGTGACGAAGTAATAAAATAAACTAAAGAGGCAAATGTTACGGTCACGTAACTTTAGCCACTTCCTTTTTTTTACCGCAAGAAAGCAGTGCATGGTAGGTCTATCTTATAGAGTAGGTTGTCAAAAATAACCAAAAAATTGGTGAATGCTCAGGCTAAATATAAGAATTATTTCTACTATTTACCACTCATTAAGTGCAAAAAAGACAAACGTAGTAAAGCTGAGCATTTACTAATCCAAGGAAGCAACAAAGATACTGTAGGGAGTTGAACCAAAAACCTTGCTACCTGTTGCACCTTTGTTACGTTATGCCTTCTAACTGAGTTCACAAAAGGGTGAAGCCCCCCAGACGAACCTCGACATTATTGGTACTGTTGAATAGAGCATGCCTACTTTTTTGTAGGGGACAGCAGCCCTGCTAAGGACACTTGGTGGAATAGCAGTCCTGTGAAGGACTGCGAATTTGGTGGAATAGCCTCTTTTTAATTTTTAATGATCGGTGTAATTATGTATTTCTCTAGCTGTCATTGTCATTGCATTTGATTAGCTGCCATGTAACCAGCACACGACATGTACGCTTTTTATCTTGCAGTTTTGGGCAACATTTTTTTAAGCCGATGATCTGAAACCATTTATCCCTGCAGCATAAACGCTCTTTTCTACAAATCAAGGTTGATTGATTTCTTCATCTTTATCCTATCATGAGCAAGCGGCAGAGGCGCTATGCAGATGACAAATCCAGACTCGCTACGGAGTTGCCTTTGTTTCCAACTTTTTCCAGTTGAAGTTTCTTCTGACTTGTTTAATTTGCTGCTTGCCA
Organism: Trididemnum miniatum; assembly: GCA_964006365.1. Taxonomy (NCBI): domain Eukaryota; kingdom Metazoa; phylum Chordata; class Ascidiacea; order Aplousobranchia; family Didemnidae; genus Trididemnum; species Trididemnum miniatum. Next base: position 427,305 of record OZ023250.1, on the reverse strand, counting down.
GATTTAACCAAGCAGAGAAAATCATCGTGAAGCATCTTATCCAAGGATGTAGCAACGAGACTAGGTCGGTAGTTGAACCATTAACCTTGTGATCATGATCGTCGTAAAAACAATGCTCCAAACTACTGCGCCACGCTGCCGACTAAAACAATAAGCAACAAAAATAATAAACAACAAAATCAGGCACACCAATTTCAAATCTTAAAAGGAAAATACTTAACGAATATTTATCACAGTGAGCTATTATGCGTAACAATTATGCAGCGCGGATTGATGATTTTTTGTTTTACAGTAACTCATTTACCGGTATATGATAATTCAAAAACTTGTTTTTATTCAAATAGAAAAGATATGAAAAATAAATACCTCAATTAAAAATTTAGAATTAGTAATCAAGGGTGGAAACCCAAACCTAAACCTGAAACCCGGTTTTAAAGGAAATTTTTGAAACCCAAACTGAAACTGGCACCTACTCAGCCAAATTTTTGAAAACCTAAACTTGAACCAAAACCGTTTTTTCTTCAATTGTCAAAACCGAAACTGAAACTAAAACCTGTTCAGAATTTTCTAAGGTTTTGGGTTTTAAAAATTGCCATCACCATCATTACCAGCACATTTCCTTTAATCCTGAGTGTCAAACGTAGAAGCTGTGAATACTAATTTTTGAGTCTTTGGTTTTACCGAACTCGAAATTATACCCAAATCAACAACTTCTGAAGCAATTGCTCCAATCAGTTGGCCATCTGAGCTGCTACTTATCATCGAAATAAAACCAAAACGTAAAGAGCACTGAAACAATCCGTATTCAAAAGAAAATAGTTTTCTTGGATGAAACTGAAACCCAGATACAAAAGCTGTGCGTATACTGCATAAGCAAAACTGAAACCGAAACCTGAACCTATTTTTCAACAGCTTTCAACATTCGTGAAACCAAACCAAAACTGAAACCTGACATCTGGGTTTCAATACACAGAAACTGACACCCTAATGCCAAGTAGCCAGGTTTCCACCCTTGTCAGTAATAGCTTTACGATTGCAACGATAAAGTTCCAACGTAGCTGCATTGCACTTGTATGAAGATTGAACCAGCGAACAATAATTTGGTTATGTGGGTTTGCAAAATGGGTCACTGCATAAAAAAGGTTGGAAACGACTCTGCACTGGGCTAGACCAATCAACCATGAAACTCTGCATATAGTGACAACAAAACTTTATTTTTGCATGGATGTGCCTGGGACTATTTACAGCTTTATCTGTGTTACAGCTTTAAGTAAACATTGGGCTACATTTTTTTAAATGGCCCTTGCTTAAAAAAGTTTGTCAAACCTTTCTCTAAACGTAATTTTGGTACAATAAAAGTAGAGGACTTAAAAGACCGTATGGTCATTTCCTCTATCTCCTTGTGTACTGAATGTGACATAGCGTTATTTGTATCATGTAATTTAATGCACTAAATAAATCGCAAAATCTAAATCTGAGCTTGTTTAAATTATGCCGCATCTTATAACAGGCAGATATATTATGAGCACAAAGACTGCTAGGCTAGGGGCACTAGTGAGTTTAGTTATTCGTAGGAGTTAAGGTCTAACTCGAATTAAGGCTAAATTCAATCAATCCCCCAAATAAGATGCTTAGACTAATGGTAGACCAGAATACAACAGTATAGCCTTCCGGCAGTGCTGGGCACTTTCTCTGGAACTACTGAAGTGCAATGCAATAAAGCGTAACAATTGTGGTGAGCAAAAAAAGGGCTGCGCAAGATGCACAAATTTAATTTACTTTTTGCTAGTGCGCAGCACAACTTCCACAATCTGGCTTTGAAAGTGAGTAATGCTCAACACAACTTCCGCAATTGTATTATACTTTAAAAGTGAATGAAGGCAATCTTCTGTGCCTCTTCGACCAATCGTTTCGTTTGTCAACTCCCCCACTCACAATTTGTCTAAATTTTTATCTCGTGTTTTATCAAGTCTTTTAAAAAATAATTACAGTGTTCGCAACTCTCAAGAATTTGTTGAATGTATTAAGAACTATTCTGTTGAAGAAAATGAATGTTTGGTGTCGTTTGATGTTGTTAGCTTGTTTACATCTGTGCCGGTTGACAAGGCTCTTGCCCTCGTGTTGGAACTTCTCGCATCTGATGATTCTTTGTCTTCTCGTACACGTCTCAGTATCTCTGACATCAAACAAGGTCTCCAAATATGTTTAGATTCTACTGTTTTTTCATACAAAAAATCTTTTTTCAAGCAAACCTTTGGTACTCCCATGGGTTCTTGCATTTCTCCCATCATTGCTAATCTTTACATGGAACACATTGAACACACAGCTATCACTACGTTTCATACTCCTCCCAACCTTTGGTTGAGGTATGTTAATGACACGTTTTGTATTCTCGACAAGAAACACATGTCTGAATTCCACTCTCATCTTAATTCTATTTGCTCTCACATTCAGTTTACTATGGAAAACGAACACGATTTTTCTCTTCCTCTTCTAGACGTTCTGGTATCCCGTAATGTTTGCAAAGAGAACCACACATCACTCACCACAGCCATATACAAAAAACCCACCCACACGGACAGATACCTCCACTACACATCACATCATCCCAAACACCAGAAACTCACTGTGACAAAGACACTACTCAACCGCGTTGAAACACACATCTCACATACTGATGAAAACCAAAAAAGCGGTGAGTTACGAAACATACGTTCTACTCTGCAACTTAACGGATTTCCTACCAGAGCTACTTTTCTCTCTCGCAAAAACAAACGCTCTCAAACTCAAAACTCTCAATTCAAACAATTCACTTCTATTCCGTATGTGCAAGGTACATCAGACAGAATTAGACGAGTTCTGAACGAGGCAGGAGTCGGTGTTGCCATGAGACCTGTAAAAACCATTCGCCATATTTTGCCCTCCCCTAAAGATCCGTACACTACAGAAGATAAGAGTTGTGTTGTTTACCAGATCCCTTGCTCTGACTGTGACTATGTTTATATTGGTCAAACCAAACGTGGCCTTAAGTCACGACTGGCCGATCATAGGCGAGCCACAAGCCAGCTGAGACCGGAACTTTCTGCACTTTGCGAACATGCGATGGACTTTAACCATACCATTGATTGGGAGAAATCGGAAATCTTGAAAGTGGAGAACAATTATTCTAAACGACTCATCTCGGAAGCTTGGTTCATCAATGCCCATCCTAAGGTTATGAACAGGTCTGATGGCGACAGTCTCCCAAACGTTTATCGTTCATTGGCTAAATGATGTTAATGCAATTTAATCACTGTAGTTTACATACTGGTTTTTACGTATTACACATAACAATTTGATGATTATTCACGCATTTCGCCTTTTTGTGACGCAATAGTTAATCGGGCTGATCCAATTTACACTTCGTAACCTTTTAATCAGTTCAGTTAAATCAGTGCTACTACGTTTTACTGATCTCGACCTGGGTTGATTTCCTTCCCAGGTCACTGTATTTTCTGATGAAGCTTGGCGTTCATTGCCAAGCGAAGCGTCAAAAATTAAATTGGAGAGTAGATTTTTCTGTCTCCGTTTTTACCATACCGGAAGAACAAGCGGCGCAGAACTTGAGTTAGCCTAGCTAGCCTAGACTACGATGCCCGGTATACAAGTCCAACAAAATCTTCCCCACTATTGCAAATAGCAGTTAAAACAAACATATATTTTCGGGTAAACATTAAACTTCTAAAATTCACACAAACAACAAAAATCAAACCAATAACGTGTAAAGTTTAACAGAATTTGCCAAATTCAAAACTGCTTATAAAAAAAATAGCTGTTCTTAAATTGGCCAAATTTTTGGTCCCTTGCCAACGGAATTTCAATATCAACTCCCAGATCTGAGTCAATATTATTATTACACATCAATAGTAGAAACAAAATGTCAAAAAACACTTGCGAAACTCCACCTCCAAATATCAGCAGAATTGCCAAACCCAAAACTGCTATTTTTCGCAACAATCCCGTTTTCAAGTAAACATAGTTTGGCCCCACGCCAACGGAATTTCAATATCGACCCCCCGGGTCTGAGTCAATATTATTATTACACATCAACAGTAGAAACGAAATGTCAAAAAACACTTGCGAAACTCGACCTCCAAATATCAGCAGAATTGCCAAACCCAAAACTGCTATTTTTTGCAAAAAAATATGTTTTTGCGTAAGCATAGTTTGGCCCCTCGCCAACGGAATTTCAATATCGAACCCCCGGGTCTGAGTCAATATTATTATTACATATCCATAATAAAAGCAAATTGTCAAAAAACACTTGCGAAACTCCACCTCCAAATATCAGCAGAATTGCCAAACCCAAAACTGCTATTTTTCGCAAAAATCCCGTTTCAAGTAAACATAGTTTGGCCCCTCGCCAACGGAATTTCAATATCGACCCCCCGGGTCTGAGTCAATATTGTTATTACACATCAATAGGAGAAACAAAATGTCTTTTGATGTGAAATAATAATATTCACTCAGACCCCGGGGGTCGATATTGAAATTCTGTTGGCGAGGGGCCAAACTATGTTCACTTAAAAACATAGTTCTTGGAGAAAAATAGCAGTTTTGGATTTGGCAATTCTGCTAATATTTGGAGGTCGAGTTTCGCAAATGTGTTTTAAGATTTTGCTCTTGCTCTTGATGTGTAATAATAATATCGACTCAGACCCGGGGGTTCGATATTGAAATTCCGTTGGCGAGGGGCCAAACTATGTTTACTTAAAAACGGGATTGTTGCAAAAAATAGCAGTTTTATCTAAGCTATTTGATCACACTCATTGGAAGAGCAAAAAATAGTCTTCACGTCCTCAGATGTCCTGTTTTCACTGAAAATATCGGTTTGGTGAAGAGCAAAAAAAGGGTATAGGCTACTCGTCCTCAGTTCTCAGATGTTTTGTTTTCCACTGAAAGTATTGGTGAAGAAAAAGAAAAAGGTCTCCATTGTTCGTGATGAGGCCCCCCATTTTCTCCTAGGCCTTAGGTTTCAGCCTACTTAGCCTTTACGTAAATCCGGCCCTATACCTACAATCCATATTTAGCCAGTCCATATGTGACTTGTCCAATGTATGTAGGCTTCAGACCCACGGTTCTTGCTTTTAGTTTCTGTTCCCCACCCCGCAAGCAAAAATTTAGAGAAGACATCTCTGAATATAAGCTCTTTCCTAGGTTTTAATTTCGATGGTAGGCCTATCAAGTTTCAAATACATTTATGCAGAGGCAATATTGTAAAAATAAACACGTAAATTAGGCCCCCCCAGGACTCCCCTGAAAAAAAAGTGGGGGGGCAGGGCCCCCCCGCTTCCGCCACCTATGCTTATGTAACTAAAATTTTTTTTGATTTTTGAAAAGATTTTTTTTCTTTTTATTGTTTTTTTGCTTGCTTATGCTGTTTTTGTGTGAAGAAATACTTTATGCATAACGCATAGAAGGATTAAGTCTTTACTCTTTAGATAGTGCTGCAATTTCCGCTCAAAAACCACAAAAACGTTCTTTAGGATGATCCATCAGTTGCAAGATGTGCACAGGTGTTCATGCAAAAACTGATGTGAAATGTGACACCTGTGCACATCTTGCAACTAATGAATCATCCTAAAAAACGTTCTTGTGGTTTTTGTGCACAATTTCATTTGTTTCGGAATTGGTGTACAAAGTGCACCACGCAAGTATAGTTGCGTTAAGAAAAAGGGCGCGAGTAGTTAAGGGTTAAAAACGGGATTTTTGCAAAAGATGGCAGTTTTGGATCGGCCGCTAGCTCAGTTGCTAAGCGCACGCTATCGGTGCGGGAGGTCTCCGGTTCGATTCCCGGGCCCTTCAAATCGACACAATGTCGCCAACGGCTCGCCACTGTTGCGACGTTTCTTCGGAGTTGTGTTGCCCACGCGCTAAGTCGCGGAGATGGGCCCCGCAACTCGTTACACGTTTCCGCGTAATGCATCAAGTAGGCTATAATGGAAATTTGATTTGATGGCAGTTTTGGGTTTGGCAATTGGCTCAGATTCGGGGGTCGATGTTGAAATTTCATTGACTAGGGGCTAAAAACTTGGCCAATCTAAGAACAGTTTATTTTTAGGTAGCAGTTTTGAGTTTGACAAATTCTGTTAAACTTTTCACATTATTGGCTTGATTTTTGAGGTTTGTATGAAATTTGGATGTTTAATGTTTACCGGAAAGTGTATGTCTGTTTTAACTGTTATTTGCAATGTCGCATAAAGCATAATTATGTTTCGTTTGCTGTTGTTTCTGTTGCTGCCGTGACTAATTTGATTTAACTTCTTTTGTTGTAGCTTTGCTATCTCTTTCTATTTTCGCCTGGAGTCGAAACGTGTCATTGTTCGTTCAGCGTTGTCTGGACGATTTCGAGCGTGTGCTATTCCAGCAGTTTAAGTGTTTCTGTTTCTTTTTTAATTCTAAGGTTTAATTTATGCCAAAAGTGTTATAATTTTTTGAAAGCATTTTGAAATGCAATTCAAGTTTAATTTGAAACATATTTGTAATAAAAAGTCGCAATATTGTTATGATTATTCTTTTTGCGGGTTTTTGTTATGTTTTTTGTACTGAAAACTGGAAACACTACGCGTAATTCATTGATTGATTGTAATTATTTCTGACTCAGCAGTTCTGACAAATCGACGCTTGCATTTTCAGTTTTGAAAAGGAAAGACTTTTTCTTTTGTCTTTTGTCGAAATTCTGCCAGAATGACAGTGGTGTAAAAAATGGCTTAGTGAAACACGGGTAAGTAACATCAAGTAGAATCTTAGTTTAAAGTAGAGTAGGCAATCGAGTTTTGGTCTGAGAGTGTAGTATAGGATGCTTTTTGTACCTGCTCAATAATTTTTGAGACAGAGGCTAGGCCTATATGACCGAAAATAGCGTTAGTTTAGCGCATTAGGGTAATTACCAGCTGCGCAAGATTTAGGGGAATGACTATAGAAAACTGGTTTTGGGGTCAAAATACTATCTCCACAACTAGAGGGCGGATTGTGAGTATAAATAACAATGAAGATTGCAGTTAACATAAATAAACATTACAAACCTGTAGCCTATGGTGCTAATGTTTAAGATTTTGAGACAAGTTAAATTTTCAATTTTTGGCAGTGGCTGAGGTTACGTAACCGTAATTTTCGTTTCCTGAATTCAAAGTTACGTGATATGCAGTTTTATTCTATTTCTTTTTTATTATCTTCAAGAACCCGATTGTTAATCCCAGGTCACACAAATCCGAAGCGATCCGAACCGAAGCCACCGAAGCGAAACAAATCCGCGACGAGAAGCGAACCCAAAGCTAGTGCCGTGCTTCCCATTTCACGTTGCGCTCTATCCACTGAGCTATCGAGAAGTCATGGCAACCTGGCGAATAATAGCGTCAATAAACCGATGCTCGTTGCACGACTTGTAGCGATCGTGTCATGTATCCTCGTTAAACTATGAATTTTCACATAACGTATTTAAATCATAAACTACTTTCACATCCGTTATTAACACATTTAGCATAGTTTTGATGTAGGTTAAATGCCGATATGAATTCTCTTTATACATTTCATACTTCCGTTAAAATGATATTTTGTCAACTAAATGCTTTTGCCATTCAGACCAGAATGTTTCATCTTGATAGACGGTTGCAATAGAATCAGAGTGCGTTGTAACAGAAAATTATGATTCTCTATATTATTAAAAAGCTTTATGAATTTAAGTAAAAGAAGCAAATCAATTATCGTAATTCCATTGCAGATAAGTTGAAGTTTTAGTTTCTACACTTCATTATTTGAAAGAAAATGTATCTCAATAGCCGACTATAATGCAGACGTAGAACTGTTAATTTATTAATTTTGTGCAATAATTACAATCTATTTTTCTTCTTTGTTTGTAACTCTATTTGAATAAGTTTGTAATTCTATTTGAATAAGTTTATAATTCTATTTGAATAAGTTTATAATTTTATTTGAACAAGTTTGTAATTCTATTTGAATAAGTTTATAATTCTATTTGAATAAGTTTATAATTCTATTTGAATAAGTTTGTAATTCTATTTGAATAAGAATCCTATTTGAAAAAGCTCGACGTGGATAAAGATGAATTGTTGATTTGTGGAATAAATTAATAAGTAACACTGGAGTCAGATATACTGTTCTACCACTCGTTACAGACTCTCACATAACTTTGAATTCAGGAAACGAAAATAACGGTCACGTAACCTTAGCCACTGCCTTAAATTTTGTGCAACCCTTCATTCAGTTTAGGGGACTCAAATTTATGCCTCCAAAAAATTTAAAAGTGCTAATAATTGTGAATGACTGGAATTCCTTGCCAGAAAATGTTGTATGTTCACCGCCATTAAATGCATTTAAGAATGCTGTGGATGATCACTGGAAAGCTCTCCCGATAAAATTTGACCCAGATGCGTAATCCTGTTATTAGGCCACAGTCAATGTTCTAAGTCTAGTTTAAACAAAACATCTACCGGTACTCGTGATAATTTTACGTAATATAACAGTGTTGTGAATACATTACCGGTACTTAATGCTTTTCAAATATGTTGTAGATTGAGTGCATCACTAATTCATTTCATATTGCAAATATTTCTTATTCTTCCAGTGTTGATTGCTGTGACTTGTGTTGATTTAGTGTTATTTATTCATTTATTTTTTTGCTATTTGGAGATTCAAATTATGTATTATTTAAAGAACTTCTTTTACACAAGTATAATCTGAATTAATTTACATTTTTTTTTTTTTTTATTTATAAGTTCTGCCACCATGTGTGTTCTGATTGATGGTCGCTGCTTGACTTGAAGACCAGTGGTCCCTTCGCAGCTGCCTGTTGCTCAATATAAATAATTCTGATTCTATGTTATTATGTACATATTCTGTACGTGTTTTAGCAACAAATAAATAGTTCTTCTTCTATTCCTTCTTGGCACTCAGTTATTCTGCAACAAGTTTGGTGGGAATTAGAAGATAATGGGTTGAGTATGAACTGAGTGAGTTGCAGACTCATAAGTTGAATGTCTGATGTTGTATGAGTTGTCTGTTCACCACAGCAAATAATTCTTCAATTGTCAATGCCCATTGATTGATACGATGTAAAAGCGCTTGCGCTTAAATCATCTTTTCATTTATTATTATTATTATTATAATAACTTTCTTGCTTCATAAATTGTCTTAAAATAAACCTCAAAATTAAATTTTTCGTCTCCAAAAACACAGGTCTAAGTAAAAATCGCCTCTTGATGGCAGGGGTTGGTGCGGGAAAGACGCAGAAACCGACAAGGCGGGTACCGGAATTATGATCAGCTAAGCTAGGCCAATAACTTCAAGTCTACTGCCGCGAAGAGTCCAGCACAGCTAAGGCTACCTGAAACAACTTGCCCTACACAATCACAATTAAGCTGTTATAACAAGCATATATTAGCCCCAGACTTCTTCAGCAGGTAATAATCGCCAAACTAAGAAAAAACAAAGTAATTTAGACAAAACACCAGTTACCAATTAGGCAATTTTAGTGAAACATAACCAGTTAAATGTCAAAACAAGCAAGGCAAAGCAAAGCAATTATAAATAGTTACGGCTCTCACCTAGCGGCCTGCATCCCAATTCCAACAAATCGATACAAAAAAAAAGCTCAAATTCAATCTGTCACCAACAACAATATGTAAGACGACCACGCCAGTTAGTCATGCGTAACCAAACATTTACAGAAAACTAAAGGGAGCCGCTGAGAGATAAACACAAGAAACTACGACACGAAATTGACCGCAACAGGGGTTGCCAGAGGATTTGCCACATGGAAGATGCGCCACTGAAGATTCGCCACACCACGGGTGAGACATACAAATGTGACCGAGAATTTGAGCGTATGCAACAATGCTGATGTGGAAGATTCGCCACACAACGGTGATAGGTTGGGGTCGGGGGGGGTTGGGTTGGGAGGGTTGGGGTTAGGGGGGTTGGGTCGGGGAGTTGAGCCAGGGGGTTGGGGGAGTTGGGGTCGGGGGGTAGGGTCGCTTCCCAACCCCCCTCCTGACCCCATCCCCCAACCTCATATCCCAGACCCCATCTCCGTATGTCTCACCTGCTGTGTGGCGAGCAAGGATGGCAGTACGGTACGGTACGCAAGTACGGTACGGTACGCTCCATTTTTCGGCAAATAGTACGGTACGCTTGTACGGTACGTAATTATTGCTAAGGTACGGGTACGGTACGTTGGTACGTGTTATGAATATGCGTACTAAACGTACCTTACGTACCGTACCATGTGGTACGGTACGTAACTTGGTATTGTGAAATTTTGTGAACAAGAAGAACAAAGCTTTTATTGACGTACAACATTTCCAAAAACAAACATAAGTAAACGGTAACATTACACTCTGTAGCTTCGGAAATGTGCACATAGGAGAAGGCGAAGGGAGCAAAGTTCATTTAGGTCGCTGCCACCTGAAGTACAGAAGATCAAGGACCGATGGGACAAAAAACACTGAATGATTAATTATATTCACGGCGATACAGAATTGATAATGTGTAGTACACCATCAGTCCTGGCGGTAATCTTGAAACTACGGACTTGCAAAAAAAAAGAGTTACCGACGAGGTTTTTGAGGCACAAAGCAGGAATTAAAACACGTAAGCATGCAATTACACAATTTTTAAATGTTACAATTAGATTGCCCCTGAAAACTAATTGGTAATTATAAAAAAAAGGTTGTGACAAAAAAAGGTTAATGCTCTTGCAAAACTTTTAAGTTATATACAAATAGTTATGGCCAGCAGTCAGTGGACAGAGAACTCCTCCGGGGCCTAGCACAAACAGAGTATTTTTCATTTAGAATATTAATATGCGGCATTACAAATTCACAATAACAGGTCGCAATTATACATGGTATGCATCCGCCGTGAATTTAAATTGAGAGAGGATTCATGAGCACAACAAAAGATGCTACCGGTAAGTCATTGGAGAAGTCTCTTTTGGTCTTCTGACGTCCCTCTAGTAGTCCTGGCTTCCTTGAAACAGGGCTCGGTAGAATGCAGATTGCAGACTACCAATAGGCTTATAAGAGAAATTTTACGCAATGCGCATTTCAGTGGACAAGTTTGGACTTGTTCATAACGTTCTACTGTCACCGAGAAGCATTATTTTCTGTCGTAACCTACAGTATTTGGAAAGCAATTAAAAAAAAAGAAAAATTCGGCTAATGTTTACTCAGCTTTTACAAAACGTAGGAGCTAGCTGCGGTTCCGATCGCCCACATGAATTGTATCGATCAGTGTGACTGGAATCAGGGGCGGATCCAAAAATTTTTTTAGAGGGGGGTGTGATTTTATATTAAGTTGAATGTTAACTAAATACTAAGACGTTTAGATTCGAAAACGGCCGTACATAAGCCCTCTGAAAATGTTTTGTATCAGGGGCGTATTCAAAATCTATTTCAGGGAAGGGCACCAAATTTCGTCACTTTTTCAAGCGTAGTTTTTTTTCCGGCAGAGTTAATTTTAAGCAACTTAAGTAACAAAAAGAACTCTAGTGGGGACCGGGGACATGCTCCCCCGTAAAATTTTCAAAAATTTGCATACTGCAATGGCTATTTTAGCGTTTTTTGTACAATTTTCAGGCAAAGGTTGTTCATATTTTTGGCCCCTACCTTTGAGTGCCTCACCAAATACAATGCATTTTGTAGGCTACGCAGAGTTTTGATTATGCGTGCTTAAGGCGACTAAGGCTTATTGTAATGAAGAGGTTCGAAATTATGGAAAAATTTTATTTATCCAAAGCATTGTTGGCAGGTGGGGAGAATGCATCCCCCCCATCCACCCCCACCCTTGGATCCGCTCCTGATTGGGACATTGCTTTTCCAGACTGATGATAACCGCGTTAGTCAAGGTAGGATGCGATATATTCTCTTCTATTCATACGGAAGAACATCGCTGGCGACTTGGTAGTTACGAGGACACCACAAGTGTTTGTATTGTAGCTGGAAAACTTGTGTAGGGTTCAATTTCCGATCAAGTCGCATATTGCAAACTTTAACCTATTTATAAGCATTGCAATAGCACTTAGCTAATTTGGCGAGCATCCAAGAATGGCGGTAGGTAGGTAGGTACGGTACGTAATTTTTAGGTACGGTACGTTTTAAGGTACGGTACGTTTTAAGCGTACCATTCATTGGTACGGTACACGGTACGGTACGCTTGTTAAATTTATTGGAAATACGTTACCTTAGTACGGTACGGTTAAAATTTTGAAGTACGGGTACGTAAATTTTGAACGTAAAGTACCGGACTGCCAACCTTGGAGACGAGGTGAAATGACGTCACTAGCACAAATGTGCTACTAGCACATCGTCACTCGCACTCGCACATTTCGACTCGCACATAACCAATCACTCGCACATCACTGTACTCGCACTCGCACATTCCATGTTTACTCGCACATTATGACCGGACCACTCGCACATATTAACCAATCACTCGCACATCACCGTAGGCCTACTCGCACATTCCATGTTCACTCGCACATTATGACCAGACCACTCGCACATAACCAATCACTCGCACATCATTGTACTCGAACTCGCACATTTCATGTTCACTCGCACATTTCGAGTCTCACATCACCGTACTCGCACATTGTGACCGGACCACTCGCACATATTAACCAATCACTCGCACATTCCATGTTCACTCGCACATTATGACCGGACCACTCGCACATTTTGACTCGCACATTCCATGTTCACTCGCACATTGTGACCGGACCACTCGCACATTTCGACTCGCACATATTAACCAATCACTCGCACATTCCATGTTCACTCGCACATTATGACCGGACCACTCGCACATCACCGTACTCGCACATTATGACCGGACCACTCGCACATCACCGCACTCGCACATTATGACCGGACCACTCGCACATCACCGCTCTCGCACATCACCGCACTCGCACATTATGACCGAACCACTCGCACATTTCGACTCACACATAACCAATCACTCGCACATTATGACCGAACCACTCGCACATTTCGACTCACACATAACCAATCACTCGCACATTCCATGTTCACTCGCACATTATGACCGGACCACTCGCACATCACCCTAAATACGGTATTATGACATCGCACATTATGACCGAACCACTCGCACATTTCGACTCACACATAACCATTCACTTGCACATTTCATGCTCACTTGCACATTATGACTGGACCACTCGCACATTATCACCGGACCATTCGCACATAACCAATCACTCGCACATTTCATGTTCACTCGCACATTATGACTGGACCACTTGCACATCACTGTACTCGAACATTCCATGTTCACTCGCACATTTCGACTCTCACATTCCATGTTCACTCGCGCATTTCGACACGCACATAATCAATCACTCGCACATTCCATGTTCACTCGCACATTATGACCGGACCACTCGCACATCACCGCACTCGCACATCACCGTACTCGCCCATAACCAATCACTCGCACATTATGACCGGAACACTTGCACATTGGCCCAACTAACAATCGCACATTCCAGCGTTGCAAAAACCAGACCACTCGCACATTCCGGTGTTGTAAGAGCCACATCACTCGCACATTGACCAAATTAGCAGTCGCACATTCCGGTGTTGTAAACACCAGACCACTCGCGCATTGACCAAACTAGAACTCGCACATTCCGATACTGTAAACCTGCTAAGTGACCGGTGCACTCGCACATTTTCAACATGTTTTATGTTCCGATTAAACTCATACGATGTTTTTCATTTAATAATAGCTGTAAGAATAGAGATATTTACTTTTTTTTAATCACTTTGTACATACTCCAGCCTATACAGATGTATTGTATCAATCTGAGCTAGCGTTTGAAATGAACTTCCGATATTTCATGAAAAGCATTAGCCAAGGGGATTCTTCTATTTTTTAAGAGAGCATAAGCAAGTCGCTAATGTTTGAAAAACTTTTATTCATTTTAGGCCTAAACGATAAACAATTAAACACGTATCAAAATAAATTTAACGACACAATCCACATAACCAAAACCGCTTCTTTGCCTCATGCAACTTCTCATCAATGCATGACGCATGATACTATCGAGGGCATCCGTCGCATCCAATCTAGTAAAAAGATAAGACTAAATGTTGCGCTTCAATGCGACATCTATCGGTGAGTTAATAAGAAGTAAAATGTTTCGGAGCATTTACTGAGCGACAGGCTGAGTGAAGCAATTACAGTACATCTGAACGTCAATCTGCCAAGAAGTTTCTGTTTCATTGCACCGGAATTTTTGTGCAGTGCGTGCAAGACGGCAGTATAGTGGTTTAAGTAATTCATTTTCGTACCACCAAAATGAGAATTACCGGCAATATATTCACGTAACAAAGGAAAACACTGACATACCATCTCGGCATAAAAACGGCAAGCTGATAAACAAGGCAAAAAAAACGATAATATAGCAGCATGTAAAAAGGTACAGAGTAAAGTCTGGCCTAGCTAATTTAATACGGAGTTGCACTATCCAACTCAATTCAAGGCATGAAAAAACCTCGCCCAGACACCTTATTGTACATAATTATACACAATTTTACATACCCAATTTCTCTTGCGCAGGTCTGATTGGTTTAGACAACACGCTGCACACACATCCGTCATATCATCTGCCAAAATGTATCAAACGTTTAATTGGTGTTTTGTGTAATATACCGGAGTTAAACTAAATTAGGTCTAAGTCCACGACACTTTCGTTAGTTGACACAGGCTTCTCAATAATCTATCACTAATGGTAATTACGTAGTAATCACCTTCATATCCCCAGTAGTGATTTAAATCACAATTCATACTGTTAGTTTTATAGTTTTGCAACATCAAGTTTCTTTAAAAAAACCGGCCGTTAGCTCAGTGGCAAAGCGCGTGCTATCGGTGCGGGAGGTCTGGGATTCGATTCCCGAGCCGGTCAAATCGGCACAGTGTCGCCAACGACTCGCCACCGTTGCGACGTTTCTTCGGAGCTGTGTAGCCCAGGCGCTAAGCCGCGGAGATGGGCCCCGCAACTCGTTACACGCTTCGGCGTAATACGGCGAGTATAATGAAGATTTGATTTTTTTTGAAGTTTCTTTAAAATATTGTTGTATATTTAGCTTAATAATGGTAAAAGTAGTTGACTTTTACATTATTAAACTAGCAATAAAACATGGATAGCATTGAGATTATGGGTAGGATTTGAAAACCGGGATCCCGGGATTTAATGAATTTTTTAGCTTCCCGTTTCCCGTGTTTTCTGACAAAAATTTCCGGTATGTTTAGTACAGTCACACAAATCCAATTGCAAAAGATTTTTGTTTGGTCCTCGCAAGCGTTAGATTGGTTTTGTGCAAAACTTATGAATAGCATGTTATTGGGCAATGTGACGACACAACACCATTTGCATTAAAAGCAGACAAGTTAGCCTCTTTGAACGACTACAGGCACACATTGAGCATTCCACGGAATTTACGGACAACCAGTCGGACACACAAAGTAATGATAGAAATCAACTTCAAGAAGTCATCACGCAAGAAATGAATTTGTTTGAAGCTACCAGAAAACGGGCAACTAAATTAGAGCTTCTTTTCAATGCTTTACGTAGCATTCCACCGACGTCGGTTGAAGCAGAACGTGCTTTTTCTGCCGCAGGATTGTTTGTTACTTAACTGCGTTACCGTCTGAGTGACAAATCCCTTTATGCCCTGACTTTCCTTCGGAGTTATTACATGAAAAATAAATGATTTTTTGCATTTTTGCTTTACTGATTGTACTTACAGTTACAGAAGTAGTTAAAAACATACAAAAATATCGAAATCACAATACGCAATGATCCCGGCAATTTTCCGGGATCCAGGTTTTGCCTCAAAATTTTCCCGTTTTCCCGGTACCACAAAAGGCCCGCAAATTTGGAAACCCTAATTATGATGATTACCACACAAGTTCTTGAATTAAAAACAAATATATATTCCATCTTAGCATAAAAATGAGCTGGATTCATTTTTGTTAACATTTTGTCTACGATGGCGAAATATCCAAACCTCAAACATTTCTAATCACGGCTTAAGCCTTTTAGACATTATTTAACATTGATATGCACCTGAATTTTCCAAAATCTTTTTGGCAATATTCATCCGACACTGCTGCAGAGCAGTAAGAGAAGACTCGAATGACACACTGGCTGGGGTCATTGGAAGTTTCTCTACCAAAGCTTCTGCTATCTGAAATGACAAAATAAACTCTTAGTAAAATTTAATCTGTACTGTATCAGCATATTTGCTTTTGTCTAATTGTAATTGCTGATTTGTGAAAACTCCATCAGTAGGCAGACGAATACATCCACGCATTCACTCAATTTCACGGCTGACCGAAAACATTTATCGTGGTTTTACTACAACACTATAAATAATGACAGATATTAACTAACAAACAAACATGCATTTCAGTGATTCAATGCAAACACTTTCACCCAGGGGTGGGCAAACTACGGCCCGCATGCGGCCCGCGAGATCATTTCATGCGGCCCGCGGGCACTTACAGAAAGATGAACCTTGTACCCTAGTGACATCATATGGAAAATAGGACATTTGCGGTCGTGATGACCATAGGCGCACGCAGAGGGGGCCACGGTGCCATGCCTTCCCCTTGGATTTGTAATAAGGTGCTAAAACCTAACTTTCAGTTTATGATTTCTCAAGCTAATAATGGTTGCAGCCTCCTTTTGCATATTTTAGCCAAGCTTCAGCTTTTAGACATAAGCTGCGGAAATATTTTTGCAGTGTCCATAGTGACTGCATGCCCTTTTTCGATAAAAAAGTGTGCTAAAATGAGCGTTCTTTATGTGAAAATCGTAAAAAATCGTTGGCGGTTGGGGGCTATGTCCCCACACCCCCTTGGTTTCCAGAGGCACCGGCGGCCTGGGGGTTTCACCCCCTGGGGGTTTCGCACCGGCGGCCTCCCCACACACCACCGGCGGCCTGGGGGTTTCACCCCCTGACCGCCGGTGGTGTCCCCCTCCCCCCCTTTGACAAATCCTTGGGTGCGCCACTGGTGATGACCTTTGTTACTTTCCTCTTCTAAAGCAGTGCGGCCCTCGGCTTTAAAATTTTTTCCAATGCGGCCCTTCATGCAAAAAGTTTGCCCTCCCCTGCTCTAACCATAACAAATACAAACTAGACGTAACACTAAAAGTTTGAGTATATTCAATAAATGTCAAAATTGCTCATCCCTTAGGACGATTTTATTTGCAGATAGCTCCGTTTTTGATGCAGGTAACGTCATCGACGCAATGGAAAAACCGTTTAACGAAAATGGAATACAATTGCGGAGATTCTAAACTGTGAAGAGGCCAATCTCAGTGATAAGTACCAACAACAAATGATGTTCAGTTGTTCACCATCATAATCAGTAACTATACTACCTTGCAATACAAAAACACCGCAATTGTAAGAGTCGTTTTGTATGGGATGGTTCAATAGCGCAGGTTGCCATTCGATGTTTTGCAAGGCGTTGCTTTTTGCAGCGCATCGATACTTGAAATAAAATCTACACATAAGAAACAAGTTGAAGAAAAGACGAGCACAGAAGAAACATTATTTTTATCAGCAAATACAAAATGTGGAAACTTCATACTCTTACCTTATAACAGTGAAACCGCGAAACAAGTCGTAGAATTGGTTATTACAGTGTAAATTTAGTAAGTCTCTGAAGATCTAACATGATGTGTCTTCGTGCAGTTTAATGCATTTTAGCGATAACCTCTCATAAAAAGAATACAAAACATTTGAGTTTTGACTAATCATGCAAGAGTAAAACTAATATAAAATCTTTTGATTACGCTGAAAGCTGAATTGGTTGAATTGATGCTCATCCCGAAGTTACCAATATGTTAAGAAAACTAGAAGAAACAACGATTCATGAAATACTAAACTCTATTGTTTAATAGATGAAAGTAGGCTAGCCTAGCCTGGCTGTTCATCCGGTAGTAAAGTTAAACAAAATAGTTAAAAGCTATATTCATTTCTTTAACGTTCATATTCATTTCTTTAACAATTCTTTAACGTTCATCTATTGTTTAATAACTTATTTGTCAGGCCTCATGTATTATAATTGCATTTAGATCACCTAGTCAAGAGAACGAGGGGTTATACATTAACAGGGCCCTTTAATGTTACTGTTTAGGTGATGGAAAACCAACAAAAGCAGCTAACGTCCTATGTTTTGATGCGAAAAAATTAAAGTAAACATTGCGATTTACATAGATTATTATCATACCTCATTGCTTTACAAGCCATAATGGTGGATGTCATTTTCGAACCAAATGGATCTATCAAATACAGCTTCTCCGAGGGTACATGCAAAAACTGAGTGAAAAACGTCATTTATATGTAAGTAATCAATAACAATGAAATAAGAGGAGCCGATGTAAGTTTATATATATGAAAATACAACGGGATAAATGGTAGGCCTTGAAGACTTACTAAATAAACGCTGTAAAAACCAATTCTACGATTAGTTTCGCGGTTTGATCGCTCATCAGGAAGACTCAGGTTTTGAACCCACAACTTTGTGATTGAGAGTTTTACCTCTCCAACCACTCGGCCACCGGGCTGACAGCGTTTTCTATGCAGTTTTCAGCTATACATACTCAAGCCCCTGCAACTGCAGGCTTAGCATTGAGCAGTTAGCCTAGTTGGCATGTGTCGGCAATGGCAGGCCTGATTTTATAAGCAATGAAATAAGAGGAGCCGATGTAAGTCTATATATATGAAAATACAACGGGATAAATGGTAGGCCTTGAAGACTTACTAAATAAACGCTGTAAATAAACACGTTAAAGAATTGTTAATTTATCCCGTTGTATATATAATCAATAACACTTCACCATTTTAGTCATATTGAATGTTCAACACTCACCAGTAAGTTCCAATGATTACCATTTAAATTGTAGGCACCCAAAACAATTTCAGTTGGTGCAAGGTCAACCTAAAATAATGCACTCAATAAGTAATTAAACTTGTTTCACCAATTGGAATTCTGTGTCTTAAATTTTGCACGTAAGAGCATTATTGCACAGCAAACTTACTGAAAAATGTACTATTTAAATCTGTCAACTGCCATGCCTAATAATACTGTAGCTCGTAAATTGCACGCGAAACAGAACTTACCTGTGCCAGGGATCTGCGTTTTAACCGTGCAGAATCTCCGAGAATTGCGGAGCGTAAAAACGAGTCCAATCGTAAAATATTATTCCGTCGTCCCACTACCATTTGGAGAACGTAATTAATAACCTGCAAAAAAGCGAGCACCGCAACTGCGATTTGCGAGAAGTGCAGCGTGGTGCAGTGGTTTGGAGCGTCGTTTTTACGACGACCAAGATCGGAAGATTAATGGTTCAACTACCAACCAAGTCTCGCTGTTGCGTCCTAGGATAAGATGCTTCACGATGATTATCTCTGCTTGGTGGAATCTGGCGAGCAGCAAATTAAAAAAGTCAGAAGAAAATTCAACCGGAAAAACTTGGAAACAAAGGCAACTCCTAAGCGAGTCTGAATTCGTCCTACGCACAGCGCCTCCGCCGCTTTCTCGTGATGAAAGGATAAAGATGAAGAAATCAGAAATCAAATCAGCATTTAAGTAAGGTAATTTCCGATGAAAGAACATCGAAGATGATATACAAAAATCGTCTTCTTTAACTTGCTGGAAACACGTAAATGCATATCTGAACGGCAAACGAAGTTACACAAGGTCAAAGCACTTCTGCATAAACTTCAGAAGCCGATTGCGATAAGGAAGTATACTCAACACAAACTAGGATTTGCACTAAATGGAGTTGGACTAAAGCAAACATTCTATTTTACATATCGAGTCATCCAACCAATGATTTTTGAATAAAGTGCAAAAAGAATCATGCGTCAACAAATACTTCTTGTGTAGCATAGTTGCTACAAATAGATTTTTGGGGGATTTGCTCTACAAGTCATGCACCTGAAAAAGCAAATTTTTTTAAAAGCGGAAAATTTAAAGCATGAACTCGGAAGATTTTTAAAAGCTGTTAATCACAACTACTGATAGCAGAACACAAGACAACACAAAACGTGATCCGTTTTCAAGAAATTGCCAAAAAACTATGACAAATTGTCTGATACAGAACAAGTAATAATATCATTGCTTTAGAAGGAACCACACTGGTACTTGCGCGTTACTTGCACCAATGCGTGCAGTAGTGAGCCTACTGCCTAGCAGAGACGTCCGGTATTCACATTTCAAAATCCTAATTCGATCTCAATCCGCAAAGATAAATCCATTCAAATCCGAAAACAGAATCTAAATCTTGAATAATCCTACATAATTTACATTTTTTCTTGTAAGTTACCGGCCTGGTGCAGCAGTGAGCAAACTGAATATACAGGCTGTCCCAAAAAAAAAAAGACACCATTTGGTATCATTTGGATCACAAATGGTGTCATTTTTTTTGGGACATCCTGCATATTAATGTGAATTCATGCAACAAAGCTTAAAATGTTGTACCGTATGCAGTTTTGCATAAATATTTGAAAAGTCTTCACGCCGTTATTATACCTGTAGAAGTAACACGCAACTTGTTCCAAAAAGTCGCAAAACAATTGCTATTTTCTTCACATCATCATGACAATAATTTTTATTCAACAGTAGACTTAACATTAGCACGTTTAGTTTTTCACAAAGCACAGAACACATTTACGCACATAGGCTTGTCTAAATGGAAATCTAACAGCTACTTTACTTACCAGTATCAGTAGGCAAACACAAATGAGGAAGAAGGGATACTGAATTGGACAGAACTTGGAAACTTTTTGCTAGACAAAAAATAAAAACAATGAAATGTTTGGCAGCATGTTTTCAGAAAGCAAATCTTTGATTTAGCATACAATGCATGATAACATAATGTAACTGTGCAATAATATCTTTTTTTGAACAAGCAAACAATCTTTAAACTCTGCACCATGCAAATAAAATACAAGTATTATGCAGAATAGGGTACTAGTACCTTTTAAATGGCGCATGAACGTGTACTTTCTGATAAAAGTGTTAATTGCAACAAGCACAATGAAAATGTGAGTACCACTGTTTAGTTGTGGAGCTTGAACTTTTGCATTGGAGTTTGCAAGGCAAGGTAAAAGCTGAAAACACACAATTGAAACATGTTTCTCACATTGCAAGTCAATTAACAAAATAAAATGACATAATTATGATACTCCAGATCATCGCGAAAGCAATATTTGACACTAGGGAGTAAACATTAATTGCTGTAAATTTAAGATTGCACATCGGCTAAAGTGTATATTGAAATGCCTCTCGCACCGCACACGTTGAAAAGAGGACCAGATACTGAATACAAAATCTATCTGTGACTTTGTAAGCAAACATACATGTACTGGCACTTGCTGTTAAATTTAGCATTAATATCTCACAATTCATGATAAAATCATAGATTATCGGTACTGTACCTTTCTCATCATTGATCTTATAAAAGACTGATTTTAAAAGGTGAACAGAATGCAAGTGTTGTTTAATTTCTTCATGTAACTCCAATTCATCATTATTTTCTGTGCCAAATGTTGTCCAACATAAGGAACAGCTTTTCTGCACAGAACAATCACCAATCAAGTCTAGGCATT
Organism: Trididemnum miniatum; assembly: GCA_964006365.1. Taxonomy (NCBI): domain Eukaryota; kingdom Metazoa; phylum Chordata; class Ascidiacea; order Aplousobranchia; family Didemnidae; genus Trididemnum; species Trididemnum miniatum. Next base: position 405,592 of record OZ023250.1, on the reverse strand, counting down.
GATCTAAATCTGATCCATAGCCAAAGCTGAGCTTTGCCAAGATGGACGGTGACATGAAAAATTAGAGATGATAAATTAATCCAGATAATTACCAGTAAATGATAGCTAATTCTGAATGGGTGTACTTACACATGAAACAACTGCACAACTAAAAAAAAACATATCTTTGTTATAGCTGCATAGCCCAGTCGCAGTATTATGCATGCTCATAACGAGTGGTGGGACACATCTCTATGCTTATAGCATTACAGTATTACTTGTTGCACAGTTTCCGTCACTCATTGTTAATATTTTGCTACTCTGAACAGCTGAATATGTTCCGGTACCATAGATTTACACAAGTTAATTTGTTTTGATGTTTTGATATTTACCCTCACTTGTTCTATTGTTAGTGTGCTTTGGTTTGCGACCTAGCACCATTGTGCTGTACCGTATCATATAGGCTAGAAAATGCCTTAATGCCAGGGCAACGCAGAAACGTTGCAGCATTGGCGAGCTGTGCTGTGTGAAATTAACGGACTAAATTAACTTTCGTCAGTACTTGATAACTTCCGTTTAATTTTTGTAAACCCTTATTTCTCTTATTGTTGGTTAAGTTTGACATTGATGAACC
>OZ023250.1:332779-404779 GCA_964006365.1 Trididemnum miniatum | reverse complement strand
AACCCCTCCGACCCTCAAACCCCCGATCCCAACAATGTCCATCGGTCCCAAAATACCCATTTGCCCCAATTGCTGATTTGCCCTGGTGCTCATTTTTCCTGGTGTGCATTTGCCCCAAATGCCCATTTTCCCCAATGCTCACTAGCCCTAATGTCCATCGATCGGTCCCAAGGTGCCCATTATGCTCCAAAGTACCCATTTGCCGCAAATACCTGTTTGCTCTGGTGCTCATGTTTCCTGGCGCCCATTTTCCCCAAGTGCCCATTAGCTCCCAATGCCTACTCGTCCCTGTGCCCATTTGCCTCAAAAGTTCTTGTTTGTCCAATTAAATGCCCCAAATACCCATTTGCCCCGGTGACCAGTTGCCCATACAATTGCGCTCATTTTTCCTGGTGCCCATTTTTTCAAGTGCCCATTTGCGCCAAATAGCTAAGTGACCATTTGCCCCTGTGCCCATTTATTTTACATTCCTAACCCAAGTCAAAATAGTAATGGTTTCTGCCGCTAGGGGGTGCTAGAATTGTAGTACGTGTGCCCCTATGCATAGTCGTACCCCACATGAAATCATAGAGCTTACATGGATTCATAAACATTTGCATGTTTTTCATTCCTCTTCAAAAACAATAATTTGATATATTCGGCCACTAGAGGGTGCTACATATCATTTTGCATTAGTCATTGTCATATCCCAAGTCCCCAAAATAGGGCGCCCCTTAGTCCTTTGCCAAACGAGACCTGTAACGTATTTCTCGGACAAAACAACATATTTCTCAGGTAACGTTACCAGCCCTGCAACGTATTTCTCAGGCAAAACAACATATTTCTCAGGTAACGTTACCAGCCCTGCAACGTATTTCTCAGGCAAAACAACGTATTTCTCAGGTAACGTTACCAACCCTTATGTAACGTTATGCCGTGGTATCAGACTGACATTTTAATATCGCTATGCGCTTGAGGATTCCCCATTGTTGACGTGTCATTTGCCAGTGTGAATCCAGCTTTAATATGCTTCTTGCGCTTCATTGCGTTTGAATTGTATAAAGTCAATAGCAAACTGTAACCAAGTAAATCAGTATTTTTTGAGATCAAAATAATCCATTGTATCTTAATGAAGACATGACCTAGCTTCAAAACTAACATATGCTGTTGTTGATGTGGCATGCCAGTGTCGCTGCAGCATGCTGGTGTCGATGCGACATGTCAGTGTCGATGCAGCACATCGATATCAATGCGGCATGCTGGTGTCGATGCGACATGTCAGTGTCGATGCAGCACACCGATGTCAATGCGGCATGCTGGTGTCGATGCGACATGTCAGTGTCGATGCAGCACACCGATGTCAATGCGGCATGCTGGTGTCGATGCGACATGTCAGTGTCGATGCAGCACACCGATGTCAATGCGGCATGCTGGTGTCGATGCGACATGTCAGTGTCGATGCAGCACACCGATGTCAATGCGGCATGCTGGTGTCGATGCGGCATGTCTTGATAGTTTTGCTGTCATAAAATCTGAGGTGAGCATTCCGAAATTCCTGACACAAAGTGTGATTTATGCAGTTGGCTTATTTTGTTTGTCATGGTTTTTCTAAAGAATTGAAAGCTTCATCTGCTTTGTTGCATAGCAAACTAAAAACTGGTAGCTAGTGCATCAGCTCAGATTAGTAAAAGCAATTGGACTACTTTGGTAAAATATCGATTCATTAGCTAAACAACACTGGAACGTCTATTTTCAGAATAAAATGTTTGAGCTTGACCTCTGTAGTTCTTGAAAAATATATGCTAAAAACTTGTGCTGCAAATATGTACAAACATTTCTTATTAAATTAATTTTTCTAGTTTGTGTTGAAATTGATGGCATTTAAAGATACCTAACGTGCTTTTGTATACTTATTAGTGTTTTTGTTGACTAACACCTAAAATATTTTTGCACCATATTGCTTTTCATCAACCATGCAGACCCTGCTTTTGTGTTATAATAGGTCTTTATTCTTTATGTTGTCGCTTACAGCGGTGGTTGCTAACCTTTTTCGTACAGCGAACTGGTTTGAAACTGATTTTTTTTTGCGGACCAGCTTTTGTGAAATCACAAATGCTTCAGCAACAAAACAGCTCGAATTTATTCAGAACTGAAAACCTCAATTTGGCTTCACTCTGACTAAAGTATTAAACTTTTTATTACATCTTGCTGCAGCAGCAGCTTTAATACTGTATTTTGTAGTTGCTTCTCAAACCTGATTCCTAATGTTGTTCTCTCTCTTAACTAGCTTATTTGGCCTATATAGCGCTATTTAATTCACACAAGATTTACGATAAAATGACAGCAGAATCAAATGTTTAAGATTTGCCTAAGGTGTCACTTACTTAATTTTATGATTTTGAGTAAATTTCATAACTGGGTCACCAAAATCGTGCTATAAAGTATTTTTAAATCGTCCCACAATTTCGCCTAACGTTATAAAAATGCTTCAGTATAAAGCATTTTATGTGAAAACGTATACGGACCAGCCACAAACTACACCCAGGCTGGCACCGGTGGTTGCCGTCCACTGGCTTTTTTCGAAATTTCTGCTCCTGACCTGGGTGTTGCAACCATGCCCACTTCTGTATTCTGTTTACTCCTCTTCTCCTACCTGCATGCCATAACGTTAATCGTTTTGTTGCCTCTTCCTTGTTCCTGTGCCGCTTTATACCGTATTTCCTTACTCTTATCGTATTCTTTTATTGTGTTGACGGTGCGGAAATAAAAGACACTGCTACTACAGCATGCAGATAAAACCTCTCATGACTCTGCAAGGAAAATTGCTGATTGTGCATTGCGTTTCAATGAAGTTTCTGTCGTGCAGCGCTTATATTATTTTAAACTTAAAAAAGTACCGGTAATATAATTTAATTTCATTTTATTTCCGGTACTTAAAGAATTTCTGCGCTTTTTTGCACTGTGCTTCAATCATTTTTTTTAAATGCCCTGTTTTGCATAAAACTTGCAGAAATAACTTCACCTTTTATCCAATCTCGGAATCGTAAAGTATTGGAAGAACTTGAACTTAGCTATTTTGTTTACTGCGCTGTGTTGCCGACAAACCAACTGTGACCTCATACTACTGCCAGCTTTGTGTAACATTATCAGCAAGAACTGAATAGAATAGCAAACAATATTGTGAGATGAGATAGTAGAGTCGCTAGTATTCAGACATGGATTGATAATTGCTGTTAAATTGTTCCTTATCGTAACAATGTGATTTTTGTTTAGATTTTTTCGTGATTTTCATGAACGAACTTCTCACTGCTCACTCCTGCACAGTTGTTGCGTCCGTCGGGCAGGTATGCACTTTCAAGTTATGTTATGTGTTGGCCTTCATCATTGTTATGCTATATGTGATGTCACCGTTGCAATATTATGCCACAAGTGGAAAACATGTGAGATATTCTTGCGCAGCGATGGCGGAAGCATTTCTAAAGTGGGGGGCCCAAAACCAATGAACAGATTATCTTCACTTACAACCAGGGCCGGCATTGGCGAAGCGAGAAATTGTAAAAGGGGGGGTCAAATTATTTCCCTTTTTTTTCAGCGTCTTTTTTTTCAACAGAACTAATTTGAAGCGAATTAAGAGAAACAAGAAAAGCTCTAAATTGAAGCTAATTAAGAGAAACAAGAAAAGCTCTTGGGGGGTCCGGGGGCATGTTTCCCTGGAAAATTTTTGAAAATTTACATGCTGTAATGGCTATTTTAGTGCTTTTTGAATAATTTTTACACAAATTGTGTTTAAAGTTTTTGATCCTAATTTTGAGTGCTTCGCATAATATGATACATTTTGTTCGCACGTTTTTGGTTATGCGTGCTCATGGCATAAGGCTTATAGCTATCGAAGAGGTTCGAAATTGTAGAAAAATTGTATGCGTCAAAAACATTTTTGAAAATGTCTTGGGGGAGTATGCATATCCCTCATCCTACCCCTCTGGATTCACTCCTGGCCATAAGCTAGAGAAACCATCAAAAGAATGTGGCATATTTCAGTCACTTGACACCGTTAGTATATTGTTCTGGGTTACTAAAAGGCAGAGTCAAAAGGAAAGGGGGGCATGGCACAATGGCCCCGCCCCTAAATACGCTCGTTAGGGCCGGATTTAGACAATGAGAGGCCCTAGGCTATTAGATCACACTGATTGGAAGAGCAAAAAAAGGTCTTCACATCCTCAGATGTCCTGTTTTCATTGAAAATATCGGTATAGAGTAGAGCAAAAAAAAGGTATACACGTCCTCAGATGTTCTGTTTTCCACTAAAAGCATCGGCGAAGAGAAAAAACTAAGGTCTTCATAGTTTGTGATGAGGCCCCCATTTTTTCCGAGACCCTAGGTTTCAGCCTGCTTAGCTTATGTGTAAATCCGGCCCTATGCCTACAATTCATATTTAGCCAGTCCACATGTGACATGTTTAATTTATGTGGGCTTCAGACGCGCAGTTTTCGCTTCTAGTTTCTGTTCCCCACCCCACAAACAAATTTTCAGAGGAAACATCGCTGGATTTAAGCTCTTTTCTGGGTTTTAATTTCGATGGTAGGCCTATTGAGTTTCAAATACATTCATGCAGAGGCAATATTGTAGAAATAAACGCGTAAATTAGGGCCCCCCTGAAAAAAAGTGGGGGGGCAGGGCCCCCCCGCTTCCGCCACCTATGTTCTTGCGGCTCGTAAATCAGCGATACAAAGGCTGAGTTTTGCTTGAAAAACTCTGTCGAAAGATGCTTTTACTTGCATAACGAGTCAAATCCTTTCGAGTACCGTCAACCGGGGCTTCTTTGACAGGTCGGGGTAACTTTGATATAGCGGGCTACTTTGATCAATACTGTCGAAAGATGCTTTTACTTGCATAACGAGTCAAATCCTTTCGAGTACCGGCAATTGATTTTTCGGTGCAGTTGTGATGACAAGCAGTTTTCTGACGAAATTGTAGGATACCCACGTCTTAGTTTTATTATTTTGACTATCGCGAGAAAGCGATCAATTGCCTGTACGAGCTTGCTTAGGAGTTTGCGACCGTCTGTCCACCACACCAAGATGGAGGAATCTTGCTAAGTGTTTTTCCCAACGGCACAACTAGTAAACTTGCTGGCTTGTTGTTCACACTGTCCCTTAAATGCTGAGCGTCAAGCACGGAAGCTGTGAATACCAAGTTTGATGTCATTGGTTTCACCCAACTTGGAATCAAACCCAAGTCTACTGCTCCCGAGGCGGATGCTCTTGTCACTCGGCCATTTGAGCTGTTAAAATTTTCTTGGCAATTTTAATGACGTTCTTATCAGTGGCGTAGCGAGAAATTTTAAAAGGGGGGGGCATAATTTCCACATTTTTTTCAGCATGTTTTTTTTTTGGCAGAACAAATTTGAAGCTGATGGAGAAACAAGAAAAGCTCTAAGGGAGTTCGGGGGACATGCTTCCCCGGACATTTTTTGAAAAATTACATGCTGTAATAGCTATTTTAGTGCTTTTTGAGTAATTTTCAGTCAAATTTTGTTTAAATTTTCTGACCCTAATTCTGAGCACATTTTCGCTGATTCTGAATGTTCGCACATTTTCGATTATGCGTGCTTAAGGCGCAAGGCTTATTGACATTGCAAAATGTTCGAAATTATAGAAAAATTGTATCATACTGTAAAAACGTTTCTGAAAATGGCTGGTGAGAGCTGGGATGCATACCCCTCATCCTACCTCCCCGGTCATAAGCTACAGAAACCATCAAAAGAATCTAACATATTTGAGTCATTTAGCACCATTAATTTTGTTCTTTTGTACTAAAAGGCGGAGTCAAAAGGGGGGGGACATGGCCCCCTCTCTAAATACGCTTCTGATTTTTAAGTTATTTTTGTTGTTTGTATATAAAAGAATAATTTCTTTTTCGTACAGACTTGTCACATTCTTTTACGAACCCATTGTTGAGTGGGTTTTTTGCTTTTTAACATGATTATATATTTAATAAAAATTTAAACCTGAAATTTACTGTGGTTGATTTTTTGAGTTATTAGCTCTACTTTTGCCATATCTAATCTTCAAGGCACTTTTTGGGTTTATGTAAAAGGTTTTACAACATGACAGCAAGCGGCCTGCCTGCACAGTCAGTTCCGTCCAAGCAGCCCCCACATGACAGCAAGCGGCCTGCTTGCACAGTCAGTTCCGTCCAAGCAGCCCCCACAGCGAATAGGTCTGTCCTGCTCGGTACTGACGACCGACTCTGCACTCTTTTTGTAGTACAGTAGAAATGTTTTTACTTAAACCCTTTTGAACTGATGGGAAGTACATTTCAGATTGCCGTGTGGTAAAAACGTCTGCAGCTGCGGACTCGAGTTTGATTTTGACTCTGCTCAAACTAGTAAATTTTGGATTGGTATTCACAGCTTTCCTGCTTGACGCTCGGCATTAAAGGGACAGTGTGGAGAACTAGCCGGTAAGGTTACTTGTCCCGTTGGAAAAGCATTTGACGGGATTCCTCATTTTAAAGTGGTGAACATTCGGAGGCGAGTATTGTTTTTTTTAACCTTCTATATTTTACAGGTTATTGATTTGAATCGTTGGCGATGTTCTGATCGATGCACAGATAAACCTGGTGAGTTATTGTGTTTGTTGAGGTGCTGACGACCAAACGTGATTATGATGTCATTGAAAAGTAACAAACGTTTCCTGTGTTTGTAGCGCGTGCTTGTGTTTCGGTCCGCCTGAGGGTAGACTCTGACCCTTGCCAGCTTTACAGCGAAGATTGTGCAGCGGTCAATGAGGCTACAAAGTCTTCGCGTGGGAAGAGTTGCGCAGCTATTAATGAGGCGAGAAAGTACTTGTGTGGGAAGAGTTGTGCAGCTATCAATGAGGCGACAAAGTCCTCGTGTGGGAAGAGTCGCGTTTAGCCTCGTCACTTGGCGCGAAAGTTAACTTAGAGAGTTTGTCAAGTTGAATTTTAATCTTTTATTTTTGTAGTTAGACGGCTGCAACATGTCGGCAAAAATCGCTTTGATGCGGCAAAGTGACGAAGCAGAGGATGCTTACTGCAAGGCTTTGCAGCATCTTGGTCATGTCCGATGCATTCCCGTACTTTCCTTCAACTTCATCAACATCCCAAAACTTTCATCTCTCCTTAATTCTCCTCAAGATTGGGGAGGGATTATATTTACGAGCAAACGCGCTGTGCAAGCAGTTCGCACTTCTCTACCACATGAGTGGGCTGGAAAGCCCTGCTTTGTTGTAGGCCAAGCTACATCAAGACTTGCCTCTGATGTAGGATTTAATTGTATGGGCGCGGAATCTGGTTGTGCAGGTGCATTAGCGGAGTTGATTAAGCAAAAATACCGCGACGAGCTTCCGCTGCTGTTCGTCTGTGGCGCCGTTCGTCGCGATACTTTGCCATTGTTCATGGATAAACACAATATTTCCTATCAGTGTCAGGTTGTATACCAGAGTGTGGCCTGTCCTGATATATTGGAAGAAATTAAAAAGTTTGTCCACGAACTTGGCCCACCTTCACACATTGTGTACTTTAGTCCAGCTGGCTACAATTTTGCCCACCAACACTGGACCACTGTGCTTGGTTTGGTTGAAAATGTGCAACTAGTTGCTATTGGTAACACGACGTGGACCGAAATGGGCGAAGATGAGCGCGTGCTGGCTGCTAAAAAACCAAATCCTTCATCGCTTTGTGACGTCATATCATGAGCTTATGACGTCATCAATAGTGGTTGGTTGTCTTGTACCGTACTGTAACGAAGGGCCGTTTGGCCAACCTTGGCAGTCGTATCTCTTACCTAGCTCGGGTTAATGATATCTTGGCCGTTTTTCTAAGGATTTTTTTTAGATGTCTGTGTTGTTGCAGCTTTTAATAATTTAATTAAAGCTGTTACCAAATAAGGGTTTATGAAGTTATACAACAAAGAAAATTTTTGAAATCCACAATTTTTATGGAATCCTTGATGCGCTAAAGTATTTTTCTGCTTCTAAAATTCTGGAACTTCATCTCGGCTGTTTTCCACCTTCGCTAAAATTTTCGGGCAATGAGAAGTGGCCTCAAAAACATAATTTTTGATGCGAGTCAAAATGTTTTGAATTTGAATTACCGGTTACTACAAGAAAAGATATCGTTCAATTCTTCTGCCTTCGTTCTTTCAATTGAAACTTGGTAATCTTTGTCTCAGTTGTTTTTTCCGCTTAATGCATTAAGTAATCTGTGTGCACTGGACTTTCATGTTGTAAAGAGCAATTACGTATTTCAATAAATGGAGGAAAGTATTTAAAGGAAGCAAATCGTGTGCTTTTCATCTTCTCGCACACCATCTTCCCTCGAGCTTACTCTTGATGATGTTACGATGAAAACTCAGGAATTCGCTAAATATCTGCGTATTGTATCGATGAAAAACTTACATGTAAATCGCATATCACTCATTTTGAATCAAAATTATCTCGATTCGTGAGTATAATCGCCAGATTTAAGGTATTATCTAGCATTCAGTTCTTTGCTAATTTTATATTAGCCTATGCAAATACAATCACAGTTACTTTATGGACTGCCGATCTGGGCTTCTACATCCCAAACCTACTTAACCAAACTCAGGAAACTTTAAAATAAAGCTGTAAAAATTCTCGCTAAAGCTCACCCTAGGAAAAGAGTTAATCCATGGTATCATAAATTGAATACACTAAAATTAGACGATTTGTATCAATTTGAAATCGCTAAATTGATGTACCAGTACATCCACAACAAGCTTCCTCACTGCTTTTGTAATTATTTCGCTAACCTCTCTGATTCACATCACTATACCACTCGGAGTTCCTCCAAGCACAGCTTTCTACTACCACGCTTTTCAACTTCTAAAACTCAAAAATCATTTAAGTTTGTTGGTGCTAAAATTTGGTTAAGTAGTATCCCTTATGACATTAAGAAACTAACTTGTGGCAAATTAAAATCGCCTATAAGAACATCCTATTAAAACATTACGCTTCACATGAATAAGTGCTATTCACTTTGATATTTGCTTGCCCAGAACTCACAGGTTAATGGAATTTTCGTACATGTTAAATAGTTAAGTAAGCTACTTACCGTAATAAGCTTGAGTGTGTATCTATTGTAACTAAAGGTTACTGCTTGACTCGAAGACCACTTGGTTCTTTCGAGCCTTCCTGTTGCTAAATTGATATTTTGTTGCTTGTGTTACTTGATGTGCTAAAATTTGGTTAAGTAGTATCCCTTATGACATTAAGAAACTAACTTGTGGCAAATTAAAATCGCCTATAAGAACATCCTATTAAAACATTACGCTTCACATGAATAAGTGCTATTCACTTTGATATTTGCTTGCCCAGAACTCACAGGTTAATGGAATTTTCGTACATGTTAAATAGTTAAGTAAGCTACTTACCGTAATAAGCTTGAGTGTGTATCTATTGTAACTAAAGGTTACTGCTTGACTCGAAGACCACTTGGTTCTTTCGAGCCTTCCTGTTGCTAAATTGATATTTTGTTGCTTGTGTTACTTGATGTGTATTTCGAAAATGTGTAACAAAAAATAAACTTTGTTGTTGCTTTATTAAATTACTTCATAATTTTGTTGTGATATTTCAAACTTTTTGCCAGAGTTCAGACGGAACTGTATTATTTTGACTTCACCTTTCTACCTTCGCCTTTCTATGCACAGCCAATCCAGGCTAGACTCAATTTCATTCTGTAAGGAGTGGAGGATTCTTTGTTACATTGCTCATCCTTAACCTCTTGAATTCATTTCTTTTCTAGGCTGTTCCTTTTCATTAGCAGGCGGCCATTCACATAACAAGGCGCCAGTGTTTTCTTAAGGCATTTTGAGGATCCGAAATGGTCTCTCAAAATTGCTTCCACAACTGCGTCGAAAGCTGTGTTTTGCGTTTGTAAAAATTAGCTGTCTTTCAAAATTGCTTAGCGGCTCCTCAAGCAGGGCTCCCGGATTTCTGGAATTTTGCACTTCAGATCGGCACCTACCGATATTATTCTAAAAATGCTTTTTTCTCATGCACCTACCCCCCACCCTCGCGTTCCATCTGCCGGGTTTTTTTACGTTAGGTACTTGACTTTTCTCTCCTACGCATGCGTTTTTATACGAGTAATTGACTACCGGTAATTATCTGCAGTGTTGTAAATTCTCATCATGCTGCGGTGAAACTAACCTCACGATTGTAAGATTATTGACGTCATAAACCATGTTGACAGACTAGCAGCTCGCTTGTTATAGGGCCTAGGCCAGTGGTTCTCAAAGTGGTCGATATTGACCTCCAGGGGTCAATTGGACCATCCAAGGGGTCTAATGGGGGTCAATGAATAACTGCTGGGGTCTACTCGACCCAGTGGCGTAGTGAGAAATTTCAAAAGGGGAGGCCATGATTTTCTACATTTTTCAAGCGCATTTCTTCGACAGAACAAATTCAAAACTAATTGTGAAACGAAAAAAGCTCTAGGGGGATCTGGGGGCATGCTCCCCCGGAAAATTTACGTGCAGTAATGGCTATTTTAGTGCTTTTTGAATAATTTTCAGCCAAATTTTGTTTAAAGTTTTTGCCCCAAATTCTGAGTGCTTCGCCAAATATGATGCATTTTGTTCGCACATTTTCGACTATGTGTTACTTAAGGCATAAAGCTTATTGCTATCAAAGACTCGAAAAAGGCTCAAAATTATGAAAAAACGTATATACCACAAACATTTTTGAAACTGGCTGGTGGGAGGATGCATATCCCTCATCCTACCCCTCTGGCCATAAGTTACAGAAAACATCAAAAGAGTTCGCCATGTTTCAGTCACTAGGTACCATTAGTTTTATTCTTTTTTACTAAAAGGCTGGGTCAAAAGGGAGGGCCATGGCCCAATGCCCCTTAAATATGCTCCTGACTGGAGCAATAAAGCCTCCAACTCAAAATTATCATTAACCCGCCAAGGAATGCAAAAGACGTTTTAGAACAAATCAAACGAAATTAAGAGGGCTGATTGAATCTCAGCTACAGTAGTTTATAAGTGCATTCGTTTTAACAAGTTTATTTATTAAATCATCTATTGTGATGGCATCATGAAAACTGTTCTTTTCCCTAGTTACATCACAAAGAGTATCGTCGTAAATGTGGCGCAGTTGTTACATTGGCGGGTAGAGCAGTTGGGCAAATGCAGTAAGGCGGAGAACAATCGTTGTAAACCTGAGCGATAGCCATAGTAAATAGCTTAAAAGAAGAGAAAAGGTTGTGCTGCACTGACAGTTACATTTTATGTTATCCTTGCATCTGTGGTCCTAAGCATATTTTCTGGTTGCGTATTATTTTAGCATGCATTTCAGTTAAAAACTCGACTTTATTTTGACGTATTTTGTTTCCTTGTAATTGTTAAGCTAGGCTAGGGGGTCTATAGAAAATTTTATGCATAAATTAGGGGTCAACGTGCAAAAAAGTTTGAGAACCACAGGCCTAGGCCATCAAAATCAAAAAAAAATCAAATCTTCATTATACTCGCCGCATTACGCCGAAGTGTGTAACGAGTTGCGGGGCCCATCTCCGCGGCTTAGCGCCTGGGCAACACAGCTCCGAAGAAACGTCGCAACGGTGGCGAGTCGTTGGCGACTCTGTGTCGATTTGACCGGCCCGGGAATCGAACCCTAGACCTCCCAAATAGCATGATTGTGACATCACACAATGTTGCATCGTGGTATGATCCCTGCGTAACTTTAGGTCAGCGTTTCCCAAACTATGGGTCGCGACCCACCTGTGGGTCGCAAAAAGTTATAGAAATCTTGAAATAAACTATAACTTTTAAATTCGATACGTCTAAAACTACAAATTGAAATTGATGTCAAGCCCATTACGCAAAGTAGCAAGATCATCCTTCTCGCGAACGTTACTTAATTTGAAAGATTGAATTATTTAGTTTCCTCCGTCAATGTTTTCTTGATTGAATAAATTTAAGTGGGTCGCCGTAAGCTGTGGAAATAAATAGTGGGTCCCAACTCTGAGAAGTTTGGGAACCACTGCTTTAGGTTATTCTGCCGTCATTTGGCAAAACCCATTATCTTCACTTTTGTACTTTTCGAGAAAATCAAGTTATAGTTTTCAGGTTTTTTTAAGAATGTTCCTGAATGTAGATTTTTTTAATTTTTGGTTTGATAAAAGTGCTTGATCATAAAAGTTTAATAATGAAGTTTAATGTTAATAATTTTAATCAATGAATGTATAAACAGCGTATGAATCTTGCGTTCGATTTTTATCCAAATTTGCATTGAACTCAATTAGCTATTACGTCACCATTATTATTGTTTCATATTGTTACGCACAATTTTTTCACTCGTGAGATGAAAATTTTTGAGAGATGCATTACACTTTGTTTATGACGCAATAACAAAATTAACAATTACAAGTGGAGTTAACAGGTTTTGCCATCTAATTTTCAAAATTTTTGACAACTTTTTGTACAGAAATAGAGTTAATGGGTTTTGCCACCATAGATAACTCGAAATCGGTTAGCAGTACTAACTCGATATTTGCGCACAAGACGGACATTGGAGCAACAATTGAAAAAATGCAAAAAAACGAAATTTCAAAATTTTGGAGTTAATAGGTTTTGCCAAATGACGGCAGTATTGCACTTACGCGCTACCAACTAGGAAGAGCTTTGAAGGTACGGCTTATGAAAATGATTGTCAAAATTCAGACTCAGTCAGCGACATGGCCTAGCGGTACCGCGCGCAGTGACAGATCCTCCGTGACGGGTTCGATTCGCGGCTGGAGCCGATCGCATTTGACACATTTTACGGGTGGCTGTTGACTCGAAGAGCGCAAGCTCACTTCGCAGTCTCCCTCAATTACTGTTGAATTTTCCGTTCAACATAATTTGAAAATAACCTCAGTTATTTATTTGGTTCAGTTTAAGTGGAAGTGATTAGGCCTAGGTTCGATTTAAGTAGAAGGATTCATAGACGCACGCAGGGAGGGGGCACGGTGCCATGCCTCCCTTTGGCCTTATAATAAGGTGCTGAAACCTAACTTTCAGTCTATAATTTCTCAAGCTAATAATGGTTGCAGCCTCCTTTCATAGATTTTAGCCAAGCTTCTGCTTTTAGACATAAGCTACGAGAACATTTTTGCATTGTCCGTTGTGACTGCGCTCACTGCACGCCCTTTTTCGATAAAAAAATGTGCTAGAATGAGTTATTTTATGTGAAAACCGTAAAAATTCGTTTTCCGTCTCAAACATTTTATCACCATTTACAATTGTGGATAGTGCTGCAATAATGCGCTTGTAAATTGTCAATAATAGCACACGTCGCCTCATAGTGCGCAGACCATCGAGTATCTAACACTCTTTTCAAGCTTGTTCCCGCGTACATTCGATCAACTATAAATTTTTTAAAAAATTTTACAAGGCCTAACCCGATTTGATCAAAAACACTTCCCAAAAAAGTAATTCGTCCAATCAACGCCGCAATAACTAGATGATATCGGTGGTTGAAACAATGTAGGCTACGTAAGGAACAACTCTTCCTAACTCGTTTTGGATAAGTCGCTGAACACCACCTTTACTTCAACTCATGCTGGCAGCACCGTTGTAACACTGCGCAACATAGCCGTAGGAGATGGGGTTGCAGGGGATGCAACCGCATGGGGATGCAGGGGATGCAACCTCATGGGGATGCAACTGCATGGGGTTGCAGGGGATGCAACCGCATGGGGATGCAGGGGATGCAACCGCATCCCCAATTTGTTTCATGTGTCATGCCGCGTCAATTATTTGGGCAAAAATTTGGCTGTTATTTAGGCAAAATTTGGGGCAAAACTGAAAATTTGGTAACTAGTTGGGCAAAATTTGACATTAAAAAAATGAATGAATGAAATTTGGCTGTTACCTATGTGGAATTTAGAACTATACCGGTTAATTGTTTATTGTTTATCCAAATTAAGATCTTAACAAAAAATTTGCCCTAGGATTTAGGGGGGTTGAAGAAAGTTTGATGCAATGTTTGCTTCAAAGTTGAGTTCCAGAGTTCTTATAGCATTTGTTTTGCACCAAAATATTGAACACTTAGACTCAAATTCGCACAATAATCACCATTCCAGACGGCTAGCTTAAAAAAACGGAAGTGTCTATTTCACCGAAAATTTTCGATTACCAAACTTTGAAAATCGTGGTTGCGTAATTGTTTTCGGTTCCTGTAATGCCATTCTCACTGTAGGAAAACCATTTTAGATGTTAACGGTTACGCAACCACGATTTTTAAAGTTCGATAACCGGAAATTTTCGGTGAAATAGAAGCTTCCTATAGAAAAAATTAGAAAATTTCACCCAAAATTTCTCATTTTTCACAAATTTTGCGCCTTGGATGGAACAGTGCATCTATTTTAACAAATTTTGTTTTTGATTACTCTGCCAAGCAAGATCGAGAATTGCCATCTCGTAATACAATGTTCATATATATATAGTGCATATTAACATTGTTTATATAAACAGATGGGCTACTACCAGTACCAGACTACCTCCTGGTAGTAGTCGCTCTTGATTTTTTCTCCTCCTTTCTAACTACCAGATTTCAATACGTGTCGTTACACAACTCCCAATCCAGTAAGAAACTAATCACTTATGGAGTGCCGCAAGGATCAGTTCTTGGTCCTCTGTTGTTTACAATAGATATATATTAATGATATTTCCAGTATCACATCAACTCCTCCGAGATTATTTGCAGATGACACTTGTCTGATCTTAAAAGATAGTAAATTTGAAAATCTTAATCACAAAATTGAAACGGAAGTCACTAATGTAAATAAAAGGTTGAAAGCAAACAAGTTATCGCTTAATTTATCTAACTCAAATACGATGATTCTTGACCCGAAACATAATTTGAACAATAAGCTCAAAACTTCTTCAACGTATGCGAATTCCGATTTAAGATTAGTCAGATCAACAAAATGCTTAGGTGTCACGATTGATCACTGTCTCTCATTTGATCTGCATGTAAAAAAATTGATAAATAAACTTTCTAGGTCTGTCGGAATCTTGGCCAAAGTAAAGCCATTTTCGTCGACTGCAGCCATGCTAACTTTATATCATGCGATATTTCAATCTCACTTACAATATGGTGCATTAGTTTGGAGTTCAACCTTTAAATCTTATCTTTAGAAATCAATAGTCTTACAAAATAAGGCTCTTAAAATCAGTGGCGTATTTAGAATTTATAAAAGGGGGGGCCAACTTTTGACAAGTTAAAAAGTGGCAATAAAGCTGAATCACCGACTGAGTTTTTAGTTGGAGCACGGTAAAGTAAAAGTCAGGTTCTGGTTAGTAATCATTGTCCGTCGACTGTCGTAAGTAACATCATAGGCCTATATTTAAACATAAATGCTCACAGTTAAGCATTTTAGGAACTCTCTTTTTCTTTTGTTGTATCATCTTAAAGTAGAGCGCAGTGACGTAGAGAGAAATATTAAAGCGTATTTTTTTTCGGCAGAGTTAATTTGGAGCAGTTTGTGAAACGGAAAAGGCTGTTGGGGGTTCCAGGGGCATGCTCCCCTGGGAAAATTTTGAAATATTACTCATGCTGTTATGGCTATTTTGGTGCTTTTTAAACATTTTCCAGGCAGATTTTGTTTAAATTTTTTGACCCTATTACCAAATATGACGCATTTCGTTTGCACATTTTCAATTATGCGTGCTTAAGGTGTGGCTAGAAGAGGTTCGAAATTATGGAAAAATTGTATTTATCAAAAACATACAGTTGAAAACGGCTGTTGGGGAGATATATACCCCTCAATCATCCCACCCCCTTGATCCCCCCCTGACCACAAGCTACAAAAACCATCAAAAGAGTCTGGCATATTTCAGTCACTTGGCACCGTTTGTTCTTTTTTATTAAAAGGCAAAAGTGAAAAGGGGGGAGGAGCCATGGCACAATGCCCTGCCCCCTTGAATACGCTCCAGCCTAACGCCTACGGCTTACATCTCCATAGCCCTTTAAAGTTAGTTTACAATAGTAATTTCTGCATTTGTTGTTATTTTCAATCGACCACACCCCATCTGATACCCAGGACTGTAAGAAATGCGTTACCATTGTAACGCGTAACATGTACTTGTTACATTTGCTGTAAGTAAGATGGTAATTAATTACATTTTTCCAAAGTGATGGTAGGCCTAATTCGGAATTAATTACAATTTGTAAGGAGCGAGTACAATTTTAGTTTAATTGAAATCACAAATTCCTTCTTTTTTTCTTGAAACTTTGTTTTTCGATCAGCTTCAACAAACCACAAAGTTTAATTTTCACAGCGACAAGACCTTATCATGCACGCGCTTGTTTATGGCTTCTTTAGTCTCTGGCAACGGTGAAGAAAGTGCGGCTTGCGAGCCACATGTGGCTCGCCGGCCTTTTGTCTGTGGCTCTTCTTTTGAACAGTAATATTGTATTTTAACACTGTACAAATTCTTATTCACGCCTATCGTTTTCTTGCAATTGGCAGAAATTGTTACTGAATAGTGATGTGTATTGTTTTCACACAATAGTTAGTTTTAAAGCTAACTGATTTTAACAGTGTGTTTTGGTGTAGGCTACAAGACCGGTCTGCCCTGCCGGTGAACTTTGATATTAAGCGTAACTCGAGTCCAGGCCCTCCAAGGCAGCACCAGGACACTAATTTTATTTCGCAATTTTTTGTTGTTTTGAACATCTTATTTTGCTTAATTTGTGTTAAGTATATCGTATTAAGTGTATCGGTACTTTTGGTCAGCTTAAATTATTAGTTGATTCAGCCGAAGCCCAAGGTCTAACAATTCCTTGCACTGCGTCGATTCGTCTTCGCACTAATGATGAAGTCAGTTGACTACGAAACATGGGATTGCGCGCGTGGCCGTTCCTTTTCTCCTGCATCCCAAGTTTGAAAAATTATCCATTTTTGGACGTGGAGACAACAATGTGATGCCAGGGGTGAATTCAATCATCAATCAATCAATTCTTTTTTTATTTCCGCACTCCATTACGTTATAAACACACGTTCATAATAAGTATTGGAAAAGCGTGGAAAAGGGCACACGCAGCAAAACGGGTAATCGTTGAAGCATGCCCGTCAAAAAGACTAGGCATGGCTGCGTGACCCAAAAAGACTAGGCGTGCTGCGTGGCTGCATGCATGCCTGCGTGAATTCAGGGGGAATGTGGGGGATACATTCTCCCAGCCATTTTTAACAATATTGAATACAATTTTTCCAAAATTTTGAACTTCTTCGATAACAATAATCCTTACGCTTTATGTTTCAGTATGCATAAATCGAAAATAAGCGAAAAAAATGCATCACACCAGTAGTATTTAGAATTATCGCATGTGGCTCTTGAATTAAAAACTTTACCCACCCCTGGTCTATGGTTTGTCGTATCACTTTTTATAAGAAACGGTTAAAAGAAAAGAAACACATAACACGCTTAATTTTTGCGGCATTTAAGCTAGCAGTAGTTCGTTAATGATCATGCCAAAATATCCTTCGGTTATGGTAGATATGTTTATTGTCACTTTATTTTTAAGCGAAACAGTGTAGGCCTGCAAGTAAATTGGTTACTTCCCATAGCAAAGGAATTTGTAATTAGTAATCTAAAAATTACTTTTTTCCTCGCATAATTTTGTAATTGGAATTAGTTACTTTATTAACGAAGTAATTTTACTTTTTTGGCCAAGAAATTGTAAATGAAATTAATTACTTTTTTCGAGGAATTTTTACAGCCCTGCTGATACCCCATTGTAACACAGTTCTACAACAACTTTGAAATATATCTAAATCAAAACTTCATTATAGTTGCGCTATTACGCCGAGCGTGTAGCGAGTAGCGGGGCCCATCTCCGCGACTTGGCGCCTGGGCTACACAACGCTGAAGAAACATCGCAGCAGTGGCGAGTCATTGGCGACGCTGTGCCGATTTGACCGGCCCAGGAATTGAACCCCAGACCTCCCGCACAATAGCGTGCGTTTAGCAACTGAGCAAATATATCTAAGTTACATTTATTTGCGCTCGTTTTTTATTTTTTTTTCTATAAGGTTGTTTGGGGAGTGCCATCGCCCTTTATCCCCCCTAAATACCCAAGTGGTTCCATTGCACTGTCTTTTTAATGCTTTTCACATTATTATACATAATTAAAACCTAAATTGCGTCTTGACCGCTCTGATTCACCTGTCGTAATCCAGCAAAATTGCTCATTAATTGGCCCAGGTAACCGTTTGATTTGACTCGCAGACCTTGCGTCCCTTCACGCTTTCCTGTCGCTCTGTCATGTGTTATTTTTACCATTGTTCGTTATTTTGTTTTTGACGTTGTTAGTGTGATGAGATGACAAAATAGAAATATTCTGATTCTTACACAGTTGTGCGGGATGAAGAAGATCAAGCATATTTGAAACCACGACGGTTCTACTTTTTTTTGTTAAACAAAATACTAGTTCCGATGGGGTTCGAACCCATGACCTTCTGCGTGTAAAGCAGACGTGATAACCACTACACTACGGAACTTCACGTCACTGCGCGTCGAACTTTGTGTATATTAATCAACCTTACTTTGACGTCTTCCGCTAACTAATGTGTAGTTTTAATAATATATAATTTTTAAGGTACAGGTATGTTTAACGTAACTAATCAACGTTTTCGGCGATTCCATTACGCCCTCTTCGTGATCTACCATGAAAATTCATTGATTCATTTATTGTTTACTGGACATGCAAATGATGCGGCTTATTTGTTGTCAAGACATGGCTTATTTGTTGTCAACACATGGAAGCGCTGTTGAAAAAAATTAGAATTACTTGTAGTGTTGTACACAAGATTCGAAATCGTCTAAGTCAACGCATCTTACTGTTGCTGTATAATTCAATGATAAAAAGCCATCTTCAGTATTGCATTATGACTTGGTGTAATGGAAATAAAACGATGATTAAACACCTTCAAACTGCTGTTAATAAGTTTATTAGATTAATATTTGGCCTAAACGGCAGAGATGGTGTATAAGATGTGATGCAAAAGCATAGTATTTTTTCTATAAATCAGTTAGAAGTATTAGAAACGGCCAGCTTTATGTATAAATATTTGCACGGTGACTTGCCCGAAACTTCTCAAAATCTTCTTGATGATAACTTTTTGGATGGTAGCAACTCTCGCCAACTAGAAGTCAGTCTAAACTTTTCCCTCGCTTTTGCCGAATCGAATTAACAAAACAGTCGCTAAAATATCGTGGCCCGCTGACTTGGAATTCCATTCCAACACCCATACGGAAAATTGAATCGTATAATTCATTTAAAAAAGAGATAAAAAAAACAGGTTTGCCTACCATCTAGTTGAATTGCGATTTCCTGTAATACCTTTAGTATAGAGCCTATTCAATAAAAAAGTTAAATCGGATGATTTAGCCAACACAGATTTCTGCTGTTAGTTTTTGTTGTTACAGGTTCCAACTCTTCAAGTATCCTGCTCCAAGAGTATTTCAAGACCCTATTGTTCACTTCTATGTCAATTAGTGGACTTTCCATCGTTTTTTTAATCGATATTAGTATTTTTTAAAAACAAAATCAGTTTTGCTTGGCGCATAATCATAAGCATTTGAATAATTTCACGGATTAGAGTTGTATTACTAATTAATAGCCGCTCAAAAGTATAGGTTAAAATTGATTGATGTCGCTGTGGCTTTGCAAAATGAACTTGTCTTGGGTACTGACATAAAACGGCATCCGGCGACAGGGATTCGTTCCTTGAGACGTAATGGAGCTATCTCTTAACTGTTGCTGCTCCCGGATCACCCTTGGGCAAGGTGTAGCATCTGTTAGCCTCCATATCTGGGGTTACAGGTTTGAAGTTGCTAGAAGTTGTTGGCATAAAAATTTCTTTTTTTTTTTTCTTCTTTTTTGTTTTGTGTGTGTGTGTGTGCTTTACATTTGTTGATTTCAAAAAATACGGCGCTTGCAAGAGGTTATCCTAAGGTGCAGCGACCATGCATTTCTTTTATTTTATGAAATAATGTTTTGTTAACTAAAGCATGTTTCAACGTATATCGTTTTGTCGCTGTTACCTATTTTTCGACCATTGCTTTTGCTAGCTGTTTTTGTTTGTGTTAGCTTGGTCGTGAAATGAAATAAACTACTACTACACAGGCAAAGTTCTGAACAAAAAAAGTACAACGTAACAATGCAAAAAGCGCAACACATCAGCAGCCATCCCAAGCAGTCCAACGAGCGGTGTGACGGACCATGTGCTGGTATAAACCCAGCGGTAATCGAGTCTACGTCCACTCGTGTTTATTTTGGTTGCTAAACGATAGGATGTTAATAAAGTATCACTGATCATTCGAGTCAGCAGCCTTAATGATCATATTTTGCAATTGACATTAAACAAATTACGTAAAACATTGCCTACTAGGAGTAATATATGTCTATATAGCAATATAGCACGTTGTGTAAAAGCTTGAAAGTCATTGTACAGTACACAAATATCAACATCATGACAGACACTTGTTCATACTGTAGTTAGTTAGTTGCATATTTATCCTCCTATCACGAGAAAGCGATCAATGCGCTATACGAGCTCGCTTAGGAGTTGCCAGCCACCTGTCTACCACACCAAGATGGGGGAATCCCGCAAAGTGCCTTTCCCAACGGCACCACAAGTAAACTTGCCGGCTTGCTCTCCACACTGTCCCTTTAATGCTGAGCGTCAAACAGGGAAGCTGTGAATACCAATTTTAAAGTCATTGGTTTGACCCGACTCGGAATCAAACCCGAGTCTACAGCTCATGAGACAGACGCTCCATACCACTCGGCCATAATGCATAATACACGGACATGTTCAGATGTAGGCCTAATAAAATTTTTGACAGTGGTAATATAGTACTCAATCTTATTGTATTTCTAACTTTGATGTTTATGTGTTTAACTTGGAATAAAGTTTTGTTAATAAAGTAGCATATGTTAGCTGATGAGCTCGTACCCACTAATATAATTTTTGATCATTTGTGCAGAAAGATCTCTCACATTTGTTGTTTAGCTAAAGATTTAGTTATTTATTCAGTTGATCTAATAGAAATGCTTTAAGGGAGTTTCTAAATGAATTTAGATCTTTCTTAAGATTATTTTGTATTGTTGGTGGTAATGAGTTCCATATTTTGGGTCCAGTTATTCTTAAAGATGATTCTGTCATTTGGAGATTTGATCTTGGCAAGAAATCTGAGTTACTAGAAAAGCGAGTATAGTGAGAATGTACATTAAGAGGTTTACAAAAGTAGTTTTGGAAGTAGTACGGAAGTTTTTCGCAGTGAAATTTATGCATAAATATACTGTACTAACTTCAAGTTTATACAATTACGGGAAATAGTTGCTTCCAGTAACAAAAGGGCTCAATGACCAAGGTCAGAGCATATATATTTAACTAAAAACACAAACTAAAAAAGTAAAAACCTCTACAGACTGTTTCACCTCAGCGGATCATCAGGAGGTATCTTCTAGAATCCATTTCAATAAGATCTATTTGAATAAGATACCTCCTGATGATCCGCTGAAATGAAACAGTCTGTAGAGGTTTTTACCTTCTAACTTCAAGTTTATAAATATTTTTGATTTGAAGCAAGTTTAGTTGATCATATAGTGGAATTAATTTAGTTTTGAAACTTGGTTGATTAGTTATGATTCTTATTATGTCGTTCTACTTTACCTGCAATTTCTTTAAGCATTTCCAAACTGCGTTACCCCAGCTGGTCACTGCTTAATTAATGATTTTATTGAAAAATGAATAATTATTGAAAAATAAATGATTATTGAAAAATCAATGAATTAATGATTATTGAAAAACTACACTGCAAACATTGGCTGCAATAAAATCACAAAATACTAATAAATGCTGAAACTGACTTAGCTGTAGGGTCTAGGCTAGCTATCCCATTTTTCAGTAAAATTTAAATTTACGGTACGACAATTACAATTATAACTAATTGATGCCATCACTACAATAAGCAATACGGCATGAAAATTAATAAATATTTGACAAAAATGATGCTCCATTCGCGTATAATTGCTTATTTAATTTCGGGTTTTGTTTTTTGATCAATAAGGCTTCTTGGATTTTGGCTTCATAAGCTGTATTGCATTTCCGAATTATTGAAAGTGAATTCAGATCTTGTTTTTGTTCTTGAGAGCAACTGCTGCAATTTTGGATATGTTCTTTAACAGCACTTTTATTTGACGCTGAATCGCTCAAATGCTCCTTAATTTTAACGCTCAAATGTCGCGATGAAGTACTTATGTAGGTAGTGCTCACATCATGTGAGCAAGTGAATTCATAAACGACATCTGAGCGTAGACTTGTATTTTGTGATTTTATTGCTGCCAATGTTTGCAGTGTAGTTCTTCAATAATCAATAATTCATTGTAGATCCTGAAGAGGGCGTTACGGAATCGCCGAAAACGTTTGATGATGAGTTATGTTAAATATACCTGCACCTAAAAATGTTAAACCCAGTGGTGTTCTTAGCACTAAGTGCTTTGTGGTTTGTAAAAAGCACCTCTCTACCGAAATTGTATTATAATTTAAAATGTTTATGAAAACCCTTCGTTTTTTAATAATTAATGGAAAATCAAAGTTCAAGAACATGCATATTTGTTTTATTAGATTAGTTTCACGCAGGCCAACAAATAGGCCATTAATGACGTCACTGTGAGGATGAGGTATTGACTCCAACCTGGCTAAATTTGGACCATTAATTTACTTATTTACTAGACAGCAAAGCCTTGACATTTTAAAAAGCGATAGAAATAAAATGAAAAAAATGAAACACCGGTTTAAGCTGTATGACGGCGACATCGACAGGAGTCATAGGCTCACTCCCAAGCACAACAATGCAAAATTTCAAGAACGTAACTATCCCAAACCTATAATAATAACAAGTAATTTGTAAACCCCCTAAGGAGAGATAACACATCAACACTTAACTAGGGGGCACTTAAAAGCAAAAATCAACAGAAGACAAAAAATCCACAAGTGAGTCAAGAAGAGCAAACAACCTTACGCAGTGAGGTATAAAATACAGATATTCAGAAAACACAGACACATATAGGAACAATCAGATATTTGGTGCATCAAAAAATGCTAATTCAAAATAATATGATTTAAATTGACTTTTAAACTGTGCAATACTGTCAGCTTCTCTAATACTTAACGGTAAACTGTTCCAGACAGTGGCAGAAGAGTATGAAAAGGCTAATTTATATTTCACATATTTTGGTTCCAGTGTTTTTTCAATCAGGAAGCTATCTCAATTGTTCCTAAAATGACACACACTAGACGGTTTTCGTAGCATAACCAATTGTTGAAGATATTTAGGAGCACAATTCTTTAAACATTTGAAAACTAAAAGAGCAATTTTTAATTTAACTCCGAAATTGATAGGCAGAATATGCAAAGATTTCAAGAATGGTAACATATGACAACAACGCTGAGAAAATTTAAAACAAAAACAAAACGAACAGCGGCATATAGCATTTCAGTGAGCTTGTTTAGTAAATAATCAGGTAGACCATAGAACAAAGCATTACAGTAATCTAAATGCGAGAGTGTCATAGAATGAATTAATTGAATTTTGAGTTTCATAGACAGTTTGGAAGCAATTCTACCAAGGTTCCTCAAATTACAATAACATACACTTACAACATTGTTTATATGGTTTGCAAGACTGAATTTGTTATCGATCAGTACACCCAAACTTTTAACAGACGGAGAAGAAGAAAGTGGAAGATTATCACTAAGATTTAGTTCACGAATTAGTTGAATGCTGTTTTTAAGGAATGCTGCAAATTCAACTAAGTTGGTATTAAGCTCATTGGCATTCATCAAAGACGTTAAATCAGAAATAAAACACTGAATACGATGGATAACAACAGTCTTTGGTGTATCGTTAAAAAAAACAAAGTAACACAGTATATCATCAACATACATATGAATTGAGAAATTGTGTTGGTATGCAATATGTCCAATCTCACGGACATATTAACTGAATAAAACAGGGGAAAAATGGAACCCTGAGGAACACCAGACATATACTCAACATCATAAAAGAGGAATTATTCACTTTCACATAATTCCTGCCTAACAAATATAAGTCAAACCATGCCAAAACGTTATTCCAAAAACCGTAATGAAAATGCAGTTTTTTAAGCAAGAGCTGATGGTTAACGATATCAAATGCAGCTGATAGATCAAAAATTAGAAGTGCAACATTTAATTTTGAGTCAAGCATAGTCTCTATGTCATTATGAATTGCAACCAGAGCAGTTTCACAACTGTGATATGGCCTATATGCAGATTGAAAAACACCAAATAAATCATTAGACATCAGATAAGGCATAATTTGATTATATACGCATTTTTCTATTCCCTTAGAAAGAAATGGCAGATTGCTGATGGGCCTATAATTTTTCATAACATCCTGGTCAGCTGTAGGACTTTTTAGCAATGGTCTAATACAAGCATGCTCAAAATGATCAGGAAAAATACCACTACTCAAAGATAGATTAACGATTTGAAGAATGGGCGTTATCAAAGTATCCAAACAGGTTTTCAAATTTGCAGTAGGTACCGGTAAAGCATCTAGTTCACATGTCTTAGAGAGCATACCACTTATTACCTCACTCAGATCAGCTGCTGGTAGTGACTCAGACTCTGAAAACATCGTATACCCAGCATCCACAACAGTAGAATCAATAGCACAAGCGCTAGATAGTGAGGTACAGGCCACTGGTTGAGATTTGATCTTATCGGAAATGTCTTTAACTTTGTCATTAAATAATAAATAAATAATATTGAACAGAAAATTCAACGGTAATTGAGGGAGACTGCGAAGTGAGCTTGCGCTCTTCGAGTCAGCAGCCACCCGTTAAATATGTCAATTGCGATCGGCTCCAGCCGCGAATCGAACCCGTCACGTAGGATCTGTCACCTGCGCGCGGTACCGCTAGGCCATGTCGCTGACAAGTCAGCAAAGCTGTAAGAAGTCAGCAAAGAAGTCAGCAAAGCTGTAAGCAATGTAATAATCATTATTAGGACCACCTGAATTAATACCATTGCCAAATTGTTTATCAAGTAGCATATTCACCACACGGTATGTAGGCCTACTCCATAAAAAAAAAAAACGCTCAAGAACTCGCAATATGTGATTATGGAATCATTGACTTTCACCAGATTAGCTTGGATTCGAAAATTGAAGAAGATGAAAGATAACCAAGAAATTGCTTTCTACTGGTCATATGATGGTGACATCTTTTATTTAAAGCAGATTCCATGGAAAAAATCCGAATAACTAATCTAAGAGCTTTTCTTCAGTAAGTAGCCTACATTTCATGATGTCTTCAACAATCACATACACTGAGTGATTTAAATTACAGGATTGAGGAAATTGATATATACCCTTTCTTTCAGTCATGCTCAATGGTGTTATCTTCAGATGTATATATGCTAATTTAAATTTGATGAGTCAGTTAGTTAGTTAGTTAGTGTCTTTACTACTACAGTACTTTATTTTGCTGAGTGTACTTCCTGTTTTGCGAGATAACCCTTTTTGGTAGTTAGATATCTTTTCAGTGATTCTGTGTGTCTATAAGACTATTGACTACTGCTAGTTAGCTTCTTTTTTTAAAAAAAAAACATTACAAACATATACTCTGGTAGAACTTGATCTACTAAATTAACAGTTTTTGCTTAATGCCTTTGAATTCCCCTTGCACAATTTGTACCAAATCTTGTAAACCTAATCAATATGCCATTTACTGAGACATTTGTCATAAATAGACTCATCAAAAATGCTCTGAACTGTCTGTCAGAGATTTAAAAAAAATGAAAGGGTCCAATTTGCCATACTTTTGTGTATAATGCTATGAAGAAATTTTTCCGTATCACAACTTAACTGAAGCAGAATTTGCTAACCTCATTTCAAGTGATAAAAAACTTCTTTTGTCCAATTTGCCAATGTCGGATGTTCTTGATCACCTATGTGACTTTCCAAACAGTTACATCATAGATTACTTAGTGGATTGAACCCTGCATTGTGACGTAAAAAGTTCAGTCACGCTTGAACGATAGTGCCAATTTTTTTTCAGCTACAATGGAAAAGTGCATATCTGATGCTTAAAAATGCCAGAAAAGAGTCTTTATCTTCATGCATATTGCATCTTAGTTCAAATCTTTTTAGCATATTTGAGTCTAAGATTGCCGTAATGTTCAGGCACACCGAGCTTAAACTTACGAGCTTTGCAAGGTTACGATAAGCGAGGGAATATCATCGTCAACCGTAGCGTAGACCTTCCGGTTGAACCGTACAACTATTTTACAGGTTTTCACTGTTGCGTAGCGTAATAGGCTATAGTAGTTTAACCAGTACAATACAAATTTTACCTACGTTTTCGACACTCTCTTGCCCGTTTAAAAATGGAACTCTGGGAGGACATGTCGCAAGAAGAATTGGATTTATGTTTCATCATTATCGAGACGGTAGGCTACATTATACTGATGGCAGAGTTTTGGTTAATGCAAGTTGCAGAAAATTAGGCCATATCGATAAAGATAATAGTAGTAGTAGTATACGTTAGTAGTAGTAGTTTATTTTTATTTAACGGCCAGAGAAAAACTCAAAAAAGAACAAAAACAGTGGCCGAAAAGAAGGCTACAGCAACAAAACGATATACGTTATAGGCTACCATGCGTAAATAAAAATAGACACAGCCTGAAAAATAAAAAATGCACGGTCGCTGCACCTAGTTGCTCCTTAAACTTAATTCCATTGAAAACCAATTAAGATTTTTAGATTTTTCTTTAAAAAGCCACAGATCTCTTATTAAAATACCGGTGCTTGTTGGCAATGTGTACGCAAGGTTATGGGTTCAATTTCCGCGTCGGTCAAGTCGGACACACTTCTCGCCACTGCTACGCATATTTTTCGCAGTTTGAAGTTGTGGCTCAGGCATCAACTTAGCCGCGGAGATAGGCTCAACCCGCAAGTAGACGTATAATGATGGATTAGAGTTTAAAAGAAAATCAATTTTACGGATTTGTGCCCACCTTTGGTTATCAAGCCTAAAAACCAGTCACTTTTAACCCAATAAACCATACCTAGATACTTAATGTTACTTATAAACAATGTTTTGCCCATATACAAATCCATTAGTCCCCTTAAAGTGCTTGATGTGCTGCAGAAGGCTAAACAACCCTCAATTACTACCTGCAGACCAGCATCAGACTAGCATTTTTAATGGTAGCTGAAGAGAAATTGGCACCATCACTCAAGCGTGACTGAACTTTTTGCAAAATTTCACTGTTGTTTTTGAACTTTTTTAGCTACGCCTATTTGTATAAACAAAAATTACTAAAAATAATTAAAAATCAATAAATGACTATGTTAAAAATTTTATGCAAATTGGTTTCCAAACAACAGAGTAATAGCATGCTAAAAAAAGTGAAATCACTGATGCGTAACGCCTCTTCCTATCCACTAAGTAATCTGTGGTTACATTACATCAGAAAATTTTCATAACCAACATGGTACCAGTAACGACTTTTTTGTGTTGCGCATCAACACACGAAGTTTAAACAAAAATTTTGAAAAACTTGAGGAAATTTTGATACAACTCGGAAAGTTACCGGAAATAATAGCCATATCTGATACTAAACTACGAGCAGAATTTAAAATGCAACTTCAAGGCTATAATTTCATTCAAAATAATTCTGACACAAATGCAGGTGGTGCAGGAATGTTTGTTAAAGAAACTTCGACTTTCCAAACTACAACAGAATATCAACTTCATACTGAGGGATGTGAAGATTTATGGATTACTGCTAATATAAATAACACAAAAAAGTCTTCGGCGTTTTATATAGACATCCGCAGAAAGATTTCACCAATTTTAGCAAATTACTTGAACAAGCCCTGACAACACTAAACAGGAATAAGCGACAATATTTCATGTGGTGATGTAAATATTAACTTGTTGAACTATGAGTCAAAAAGCAATGTTAAAGATTATGTAGACATGCTTTGTGGTTCTGGTTGTCTCCCTTTGATCAAGCAACTTCGATAAGCACCACACTTATTGACCATATTTACACCAATAGTATTACGCAACATATCACATCCAATATTCTCTTGAGTGATGTATCACACCACTTAACCCTAAAATAGAAGCTTTCATTTTATTTATCTCTTTTCTTGGTTTAACTAAGTTAGTAGATAAATTGCGACACATTTTTTTGCTATGCTACAAATACAAAACTCTGATTTGACAAGGATTGAACAGATCTTTACAGTATAATAGTCCATAATCAAACTAAGCTTTTTGTTTCATTTTTCTTTTATGGCTTAGAATTCTATTCCAATAACCATTAGGCGAAACAAATCGGACAATTTTTTCAAAACAGCGATTAAAAAAACGTGCATGACTTGGCCTACCACTCCAGTAACTTGTGAATTCATTGGATATGTGATGGAACTTCATACCTGTTATATACTCTCAGTTCGAAGTAAGTCTTGAACTCACAGTTTAGTTTTTAGTTTAATTTAGATCTCATACACGTGTTTAAACTAATGAACTCTGCTTCATTTAATTACTTCTTTTCGTTGCATCTCGCGTTTTTGTTACTGCCTGTAGAAACTTTGCTTTGCCTTCAGGACCTGCGCTGATTACTACTAAATGCTTGCTTTTTCTTTGCTATAAATTGCGTTGTATTTTTCCTCGTTCTCATAAAAATACGTCAGTGTTATCTTGACAAAATTTAGTTCTGGCGCTAGTAGTTATAAAGCGCCATAAAACCACACAACATTTCATTTCATTCTACTATGGGACTTAGATCCAAGTTTTTATAGCTCTGTGTAAAAATATAACGGAGTTATTTTGGCGACGAGGATGGGATTCGAACCCACGCGTGCAAGTTTTGATAGCTCATTGTAAAAATATAACAATACCGTAGCCTAATTGTATTATGTACCTACAACTCCACACTCGCTTTAATTTCTCATTTTAAGTGCTAACTATACCCGGCTCATTTGCAACCAAGTTTCGTGTATGCAGACTACTGCGGGTCTACCCAAACATAACCCGGTCGTCATAAGCTGCTCTGATTACAAATTTTTTCAATTATCAATCTCGTTCTTCCCGGTTGTGCGAAAATGGACCTATAGACCTTTATGACGCCGCGGCTTTTACTTGGATAGACCTAGGGTAAAGTGGGGTAGCAAGCTCACCTTAAGCGACTTTTGCTCTCTCTCCCAGAATACTAGGTTTTTGCTTCTAATTTTTGTTTTGGTTGATCTTAAGGTTCAGGGCTATCTATTCCAACAGACATTTTTGAAAAAAATTGCGCTGTGGCTAATTTATGAAGGTTTAAAAATAAACTCAAATCGGGGATTTTACCCCATGGGGTAGGGTTATACGCCTTTCCCAAAGTTCCAAAACGCCCACCGGTGGTGTTTTCCCTATAATCTCAAAACCATTCATTTTTCCACAATCTATGTGCAATTCTAACTATATGAAATATTTCAAACAGCTCACTATTTCTTTTTGCTAGAATCAATCAACTATTTTGCTGGCCCATACCTAAAACTTTTAAAATATTATGATTTTGCCTATTTTGCCACCTAAAATAAGTTTTATTATTTTAGTACTAAAGTACCCAACGTCCTGCTACCTAATTTCTCGCAGATGTTCAGTAACAGGAAGGCTTTCCTTTCCAATGTATTCTCATAGCAATTATGACGTGTTGCTAAGAAACAGCAGGTGGGCGTATTACCCCGAGGGGACATCTTGCACCACTTTACCCTACTATTGTGTACTGAGGGCTTATGAGTCGCCCGTGAGTCCGTGATCAGTAGCGTATTTAAGAGGGGGCCACCGTGAGTCCGTGATCAGTAGTGTATTCAAGAGGGGAACCATTGTGTCATGTCCTTTATGACTTTGTCTTTTAGTAAAAAAGAAATGTTGTTAAGCGACTAAAATATGCCAGACTCTTTTCATGACTTTTGTATAATTATGCCCTCCCTTTTTTTTCAATATCTCGCTACGCTGTTGGCCGTGATTAATCCGTTCCACGTGATTGCTAAACCTCAAGGATTTGCATACAATATTCGCGAAAAAATTTATTCAAATTCAAATCCGATGAATTAGGAAATTGCTCTTGGTTTTGATTTGAGATTCGGCGGTTAGATGTAGTTATACTCCAACTAGCTGACACTTCTCTCCGCTGAGTTCAACCAGAAGTAAAGCCATTGAGAACTGCTGATGACTGGTAGCTCGAAATTGTTAGCAATGTTTGATTTTACGTAATTTCTTTCTTTTAGTTTATTTTGCGTCACACCTAAATTACGAAACTTTTTATAAATCCAATTTAATTTCGAAAATTAAATCTACGATGAAGCACTTAGACCGCATTAAAAATTCTATTTGGCTATCGCGCGCGCACGAAAGTTCATCACAAAAGAAATGGTGACGTCACAAAGGCGAATTGTCTTCCGGAAGTAGCTCAGTTATAAATTTTAATTAAATGTAGCGGTCCTGTGGGGGTTAGATCGATCGCAGTAATAAAGTAGCAAAACTTTGAGGAGCTAAATTGCTTGCCGAAGGAAAGCAGCAAGATCGCCACTTCAACGCGACAGAGCGAAGTGAGTTGCAGAGGCGAGCGGATCGCACTAATGCGAAGATAGGATGTAGCGCGTGGACAGCATACTGATAAATTTGCTGATTTCAATTTAATGCAGGAATAGCTGAGGGAGTTTGGTCAAACATTTAAAATTGGACTAAAATAATTACCTTATCCACATGTCCAATCTTGGTGGGTTTTAGGACGGTGGTTATTGTTCTGGTTCCTGCATCATGACTAACTTTTTGATGTCATAGAAACTAGAACCAACAATCGCGGGCCTAACCCCTCGAAAAATGGACATGTGGACAGGGTCATTGTGCTCCCTGACCCTAACCCTATAACCCTTCTTCCCGCAAAACAATCATTGGACCCATGTGGTTAATTAGAGAGTAAAGATAATACGGTAATGTGTAAATTTTAATTCCTTTGCGAAACAAAGATGAGGATCCCTCAATATGCTCTGAAACTCTTTAGGTGTTCGTGTTTTTACACAGATCCCGAAGTAAAATGTGAGAAACGACCTATTACAATTCAAGCATTTTTTTGTCGATGTTGCTCGTTTGCTGTAACAATTCGCTTCATGAAACGAGGCAAACAAATTCTGGCTTGAGCTACGGGTAATCCGCAAAGCTAAGAAACAAACAAAATAAAGTTATCGAATAGGCCAAGAGCACTTACGCTGCAACTACGTCGTGACGCGAATTTTAAAAACTTAGATTACAGTGAAAATATTCCCAAGCAAAAAATTTTGATGTTGGAAATTTAATCAGAAAAAATTTTTCCTAAACCTTACAGCCGTCGATTAGTAGTGGAACTTAACCTTTTTTGGGCTTAGGGCTTCCTAAATATTCTAACGAAACCTCGTATGGATCTCACTTGAGAGCGGCCAATAATATTTAACTTTACGGAGCGCTTAGAGAAGCTTTGCGGACCCTTAGGATTTTATTGGTTAGGGTTAGCCCAGGTCAGGAAGCCTTAATTTCCGGCGTAAAACTCGACACCTCAAAAATTAGCTTTGTTTTTAAACAAGTGATTTGTAACGCAGCGGCAACGATGCAATTGCCGTCTTGCTGCTACCAATGACGTGTCTACATAAAATGGCGCACACGGCGAAGTGTACAAATCCGCCCCCTACTCCATTGCTTATGGTAAATTCGAGATAGCGTTATTCAGATAAAACTGTGAGGGAGGGGGAATTGCTCTGGTTGAAGAGGTTCGAGGGCCCTAGAAAATTGTCTTCTCTTTTCGTGATATTACCTTTTTGTTTTGAAGAATTTGGCAGCTCATATGGCCGATTGGTAAGAGCGTCCGCCTCTGGAGTAGTAGACTTGGGTTTGATTCCGAGTCTGGTCAAACCAAGCGCTTTATAAACTTACTATTCGCATCTTCTCTGCTTGACGCTCAATTATAGGACAGTGTGGAATGAATGAATGAATGGCTTATTTTTGTTGCTGTTAGCACACAATTCGAAGTCTAAAAGACAATACAATTAGGCCCACAATGCACAAATTTAAAAGCTACGCAACAACGTGCAGCTGCGAAGGGATCATGAAAAATAATTGGTCTTGAGTCAAGCAACAGCCTCTGCTGATTAAGGAATTAAGTTATTGTAAGCATGGCTGGAAAATCCATGCAGGTGCGCCGCTATAATTTGAATAAAATAAAAGGTAATCTGGTGATAGTTCGATGTCAAGTGGTGACGAAAGTTTGCGATACATGGTTTTCTTTGTCTACATATTTACTTCAATAAATTTGTTATGTTCAGTTTTAAACTTTGGGTGCGAAAGTTGGTTTATTGCGGAAGACATTTCATTTTAAAGTTTTGTCCCTACAAATTTAACCGATTTTTGCGAACGAGTAATGGCGAATTTAGGTAGAGCGATTTGATTTGTCACATTATTTCGGGTTGAATAAGAATGTACTTTGAACGTATTAAGTGAAATAGTTATCAAAATGTTCGGGTAATTTTTTATAAGTATATTGATACATGAGTTTGCCAATTTCATATTTAAACATATCATTGACTTTTAGTATTTGCAAATCGTGAAATCGTGAAGTAATTCCATCTGATACCCTACATTTGGTCAGTATTCGGATTGCTATATTTTGCTGTCTCTGTATTTTGATTAGATAAGTGTGCTAGGTTGAAACCCAAATTGGCAGTGTGTATAGAAGGTGTGTATGAAGTATACAAGAGAATAATATAAAGTGAGCAAGGTTTTTGCTGGAAAGTATCGACTTAGCCTAGAGGTGATTTCTACTGACCGAAAAAGTTTGGATTCAAGAAAAGTTAGAAGTGCATCAAGTTTTAGCTTATCAGCGAGTAAGACTCCCAAATATCTTGCAGTTGAGGAAGAATGAATTATCGTATGATTAAGAGTAAAGGATATTGGAAGACTTGCTTTTCGTAAATATGGAGTAATAAATAAGGCATTCGTTTTTGAGGTGTTTAAAGTTGGAGTATTGCAAAGCATCCATTCGGAAATTCTAGCCGATTCAGAGAGGTTAATCCATGCTGTTCGTGCGAATGCCGAAAATTCTTGTTTGGCGATAACACTCCCGAACACGAACAAGAAAATTCGGCGGGTGTGATTCTATGCGAGGTTTGGCGTTTCGGGGTTACGTTATTTTTTTTCGCGAATAATAACAGCATTGTGACATAATCATGTTTAACCTTCTTATAATTTACAGCATTATGGCCAAGAGAGCTGCTGTATTGAGCCTAGCTATCGTTGGCGTTTGTCGTTGCGTGATATTTCAGCAGAAAATGCAGCATCACTCAGCATGTTCTTCTCGGTAGTAAAGTTGACAACTAATGGCGTTCCGCGTCAACGGCAAGCTATAGTAATTTTCGCCACTTTTTTAGGTGTACTGTATAGCACAGGGTTCCCTAGTGTGATCAAGAATTTTTAGGTGTACCGTATAGCACAGGGCTCCCTCAGTGTGATCAAGAATTTTTAGGTGTACTGTATAGCACAGGGTTCCCCCAGTGTGATCAAGAATTTTTAGGTGTACTGTATAGCACAGGGTTCCCCCAGTGTGATCAAGAATTCCCCAACGGCTCTTTTAAATTCCAAAACATCTTTCAATAAAACAGCGATTTTTTTTGTAAGCGACGTTGAAGACGTTGAAATTATGTTCTACTGTTGTAGGAGTAGCAATTGGAGTAGGCCTAATAAGCCGTTGTTTTAAGCCATAACCGCTATCCCCCAATAGCCATCCGGCTCCATATTCACCCGATTCAAATCTACTGCAGATTGTGAAGGAATCATGGTGAGATCTCGACCATTTTGCCACTTGACTATATCTGTGATATCATATTAAAATCACGCGCATCAGCCTGGGCATTAATGGAACGAAAATTTTTCCGATTAACGTAAGCATATTTACCTTCCACTGGCGATACAATTGGAATATGTTTTCCATCCACGCATTCCAAAGCACCAGGAACCAGGGCCGAAACTAGGCAATGCGCCCCCCCCGAAATCATCTTTCGGGGAAATCACCTTTCGGGGCCTCCTACAATTTTTTCTTGGATGGTGATACAAAAAAGCGAGCCCCGAAGGGGCGATGCCAAGCTAGGGGGGTCTGAGAGCATGCCCTTCCAGAAAATTTTGCGAAATTTGACCTTATTTTGGAGGCTTTTTGTACGTTTTGAGCCTTTAGAATTCCTCAGTTTTGACTAGGTTTGATAGCCTGTTTTACTAGGTCCCTTCCAAACCCACTAAAATAATGCTGCAAGCAAACGCTACTCTAACATTACGCTCCAATGCGAAGTGATTCTAATAAGATCTTAGGCTGAACTTTTCTGCTGACATTGGTCAATGCAACCAATTCGCTCTCACTCACAACATGAGAAATCATCAAGTTTAACTTGATTCAATTTTAATTAGTACAGATTTGAAAGCGTTCAAAAAACCTTATGCATCGATCTAAAAATTAAATAACATTTTCCAATAAGTTTAAATTATGGAACAAACTGGCAGAGCTTCGCCCTCCAATCTAGAATTTAACACTTCAAATTCGTCCAATTAAATTGAGCACTTATATACCAGAAACGAGTTACGCAATATAAAGAATTCTTCAGGGAAAAAACACGTGTTGAGAGAAGATTACTAATTTTCTTGAAGTTGGCCAGAAAACCCTACAAAAAATTCAGGAAATGACCTAAGGCCAATTAAGAAAAACACAATCACCGAAAACGTTCGAAACACGAAGAAAAAACGTTTTTAAGGCTTATTTTTGCGCCTTTCACTTGAAGATGAGGGGCCCTTGGTATGCTACTAAACGTTTGTTTGCTAGTTTTGCGACTGTTACTTTTCGAAAAATTTGCAGGGGCCCCCACGGCCAAAAGCATAAATATGGTGTGGGGGCCCCACATCGCGCGAGTTAAGACAAAAAATATATTGAATCTTAGAATAGGCCTATTTTAGGCACCTTTATCATACGGAGAGGTAATAGTACTACGTACTGACTATTTACGGGGTCCCCTTTTTGTGCGCTCCCCCCCCCCGGTTGGGGGTTCGGGGGACGCTAGTTTTGGCACTGCCAGGAACTCTCCCTGGAAGTTCTTGGTATGTAAATAAATTAATTGATTTGATTTTTTGCAAGTCTCTATAAAATCTGTTAGAAATTTGCTGACGGTTGGCTGTGACACCAACAACGAGTTTTTCAGAGAATTTTGGAAACTTCCTGATGCCAAAGTCTTCAAAGAAATTCGTCTTTTTTGGTCAGCAGTTACGTTGCTTTACCTTTTCCCAAGTGAAACTAGTTTTGATTGAATAAACTCAATAAAAATCTCACATTATCTTTTGTCATGCGAAATTCCTTTATAAAGTTTTCATTTGACACTTCCAGTGGTTTTCGACGAACTACTCTTTCATAACTGCGACCGTTTCTGCTGTTTAGCAAAGTTTATATTGCTGCCATACTTGCTTACTCTAGGTAGGCCTACATCCTCATATGATTGCATACTCTCTCCCGAAAGGCTTTGATTATTCGCAGAATTTATAAGCTTTTCACGACAATTCGGGCCGAATTTTCTTCACGATTGCAGCATGTATAGCAAACGCCAATCTTTCGGAAAAATTAGCCGAACCACGAAAATTCGTGTTCTTGCGAACAGCATGGAATAACCCCCCAGAACTAGTGCATAATTTGAGTTCTTCAGGAGTATCATCAGTGATCAATAATGCAGTATCATCCGCGAAAAGTCGTGGAATAGTTTGCACACAATTTGGAAGATCATTAATGTAGAGAAGGAATAAGAGTGGACCTAAGATAGATCCTTTATTGCAGGACACCGAATTGAACTGTCACAGGATTTGATACAGCATCAGCGCAGTTTACCAATTGTTTTCTGTGAGATAAGTAACTTTTGAAAAGCTGATAAGATACTTCTCTAATGTGGTAATGGTGAAGTTTAAAAAGAAGTTTCTTGCGGCACATTGAATTAAAAGCTTTTTTCATATCTAGGAAGATAAGACTGGAGAATTTTTTGTCATTTATGGAGTCGTACGACTTTGTAACAATATCAAGCATAGGGTAAGTAGTAGAATAAGCTTTGCAAAATCCAAACTGTGCCAAGGCGAGAATATTATTCCCTTCAAGAAAAGATGTGACGCGTTTCCAGAGAAGTTTTTAAAAAACTTTAGAGAGTAAAGGACAAGCCGGCAAGTTTACTAGTGTTGTGCTGTTGGGAAAGGTACTTAGCGGGATTCCCCCATCTTGATGTAGTAGACAAGTGACTGGCAACTCCTAAACGAGCTCGTTATTGCGCTTTGGTCGCTTTCTCTTAATAGAAAGATAAATATGCGACTAAAATACAAACTATCAAGCTTAGGCTTTATTGTGATAGCTAACAACACAAAATCTATTTTCACATTTGTGCTGCACAATTATTGAACAGGATTATAATTTTACGGTTGAGATTCAGCCTATGTGCAGTATGTGTGGGCAAGTGTAATATTGTCAGTTGTATTGCGTACTGGGTGCTAAATGAGTGGCTCTTTGCTGAAGGTTGCACCGCAGTTGAGTCGAGTCAGCTTAAGTGGGTTTTAAAATTTGTTTTGGGAGAAGGTTATTTGGATATTTATTTCGCTTTGGTGAGATCAGCTTTCGAGTGTTAGGTTATTTCCCAGGGTCTGTGCATCCAACATTCAGCGACTTGTCTGTCTGTAAAGAAGTTCGTGATCCTACGAGGATTCACTGCTATTTAGCGGCTAAGCAATATCATCAATCAAGAATCCGAGGTTCAATACTTCTTGCAAGGGACAGATTAATGTTATGACTGTAACAGAATGTGGTCGACTATTGTGATTTCATTATGTCGCGGTTCTTGTTAATTGTGGTTCAACTAATGTTTCGACTATAACAAATATTGTAGAAGACGGAAGTTGGTTCGTTCTTTAGACTCTTACAGTGTTAATCGTGTTCTTTCTTATGTGTAAGCTAATCGATTGCTGGACCTATTCTAACCCTGACACATTGGGCTTTGTTGTTGGCTGGCTTTGCAAGTGCCTACCAAGGACGTGCAGGATAGAAGAATTCCAATTGAATTACACCTCCTTCATAGTATGATCTTGCTAGTTCCTGCAACTATGCATTTCCATGAAGTTTTGGCTTTTTTCACTTTTTAAACTCACCGGGATAATAATTCTTTCTAGCACATGCAGATGCTTCTAGCAGATGCGCTCTTGACCATTTTTAAACTAAGCTGGTAGCAGATGCGCTGTTGAGCGTTTTTGAACCGTGCTGGTAGCAGATGCGCTCTTGACCGTTTTTGAACTGTGTTGGTAGCAGATGCACTCTTCAGCGTTAGTTTTTAAACTGTGCTTCTAGCAGGTGCGCTCTTGAGCGTTTTTGAACTGAGCTTGTTGTGTTCCTGGTGTTGTGATTAGGTTTGTTTTGATTTTTTAGGAAATTCCTCTTATGTTTACGTCATTTTTTGAAGCCAAAAACTTGTTTTAAAAAAATCGAAAATAATGTCTGGGTCACAACAAAGGTCAATGTCGGGGTCAAATCCTGCCCCGCAAAGCTGCTTTAATGGTGGTTCATTGAAGCGTGACGCCAACAGGTTGATGAAAAATCGTCCCAGCCGATTAGAAAACTTCAGAAATTCTTCAATTTTTTTTGAAGAAGAAAACTACGCAGGGAAATCTTCACCGCTAAATTATGCGTGGCCCGAAAACTTTGTATATCCGAAAGTTCAAATGTCACAGAGTAAAGTTCAAAGGTCACGCACTCAAGCTCAAAGGTCACAAAATCAAGTTGGAAGGTCACACAATCAAGTCAGTGTTGGATTAGAAAAAACGAAACTGAAACCATTCCAAATAGACGACAACAGTGCTTTCAACATCACAAACAATCCACATGACACGAAATTAAAGCGCGAAAAACAACGCGTCGCAAGGTCAAAGGTCACATTCGCAACCGAGCAAGATAATCACGTGGCACCACCAAACTTGAACCGATCGCCGGTCAACGAAACAGAAGCAATTTTGTCGCAGCGCAAGCGCTTATGTGGTCGGCCCTGGGTTTGGTGGGCAGATGTCCACGGCCCACTTGTCTTACTCGCCCTTCTTTTCCTCGCCTCTCTTAGTGTTTTGATGTATTTTATTTTTCGACCTGAACATTTTTTGATCCTGGAAGTAAACTCCACGCAAAATCCTGACGTAAACTACATCAAGAAAAAAGACGCAAGGTTTTACTCCAAAATTACTTCAATGATTGATCGCAGATTCGATCCTTGCTCGGGTTAGTCCTAGACAAGATTGTTGTGGCGTTTCTACAATCTAACAAATCATTTATTGACTAGAAGTAGCGAGGTGTAAAGAATGGCAGCAACAATACTTGATTGCAGTGGTGTTGCATGGCAGCAACTATGTTTGGCTGCAGCGGTGTTGCATGGCAGCAACTATGTTTGGTTGCAGTGGTGTTGCATGGCAGCAACCATGTTTGGTTGCAGTGGTGTTGCATGGCAGCAACTATGTTTGGTTGCAGTGGTGTTGCATGGCAGCAACCATGCTTGGTTGGTTGCAGTGGTGTTGCATGGCAGCAACCATGCTTGGTTGGTTGCAGTGGTGTTGCATGGCAGGAACTATGCTTGATTGCAGTGGTGTTGCATGGCAAGAACTATGCTTAATTGCAGTGGTGTTGCATGGCAATAACTATGCTTGATGGCAGTGGTGCTGCATGGCAGCATAAAACTACAAAAAAAACATCTGAAAAATTGGGCACATTTCAGTCACATAGTATTATTTGTCCTTTTTTTTTTACGAAAAAGCGAAGTGAAAGGGGAGAGGGGTATGGCACAATGCCGCTCCCTGAAATAAGCTACTGCTTGATTGCATTAAAACTTTCATTTGCAAACGACTTGGTGATTGCTTGAGCAAACAAACTTTTTTTTGCGTCGCAAATTTTTTATTAGTAATGTTTTGAAACATTTTACATTTTTTGCTGAATTGGGGCAAGCCGGTAACTCAGCATCTTGTGATGCTTTCTTTCAATGAGAGTTAGCCACAAGACAGCAATTTCTCGAGAATTTTTCAGTTGAAATTTTATCAAAGACTAATGCACTTGTTTTTTTTATAGATTTTTATCGCTTCGCTTGTGGAGGATGGATGGCATCCAATTATATTCCTCCTGGGGAACAAGAGGTTAGCGTTGCATCAAAGATCACAAATCGAAACAATCGTGTTCTGGTTGAGATCCTGAGTAGAGACATAACTACTGGAGTTAGTCTGGCAGAACAAAAAGTCAGTTAGTAATTTGGGTTGTGAAGAGTTGGTGCAACTGACCGGTTGGCGTAGTAGCGGCTAAAAACATCGTTATCGTGCGGTAGGTGTGGGGTTCAATTCGTGGGCCAGCCAAATCAGACGAAGTGTCACTATCGCGGCGATGTTTCTTCGGAGCTGAGTTGTCCGGGCGTTAAGCCGAAGAGATGGGCTTTGCCACTCGTTACACGCTTCGGCGCAATACCAAGAGTATAATGAAAATTTGATTTGAAAAGTTTGCGCATATTGCGTTGCGTGATCATTGTTATGCATTGGTTATTTAGGCGATGTTATTTTTCCGATCTTGTATGGACACCGCGACAATAGAAGCGCTGGGCGCGAAACCGCTGTTCGAATTATTCGAGAAGTTGGGAGGTTGGTCACCTCTGCATCTTCAAAATAAATCCTCCTGGAATTTCAACCACGTGGTCGCACAATGTCAAGGTCAACTCAGTATCAGCGTATTTTTCTCCATCAACATCCGCCCTGACCCATTCCGCGAGAAGAAAAACGCGCTTATTGTGAGTCATCAATTTCTTGCCAACATGTTTCGAAACAATATAGAAGTTTTGTTGTACATAAAGTAGGTTATTTTCCCAACCGTCGAAGTGCGACCCGACAACTCATGCTCAATGCAGTGATTCTTCACGAATTATCTATGATAGCTCAACAGCAACACTGAAATAACAAAAGTGTTCAGCACATAAAGTGTTCCCAGAAGATGGACAACACAGGTTGAAGCCTGCACGGAGTATTATTATTATTATTGGCATATTTGTCCACCTATCTCGAGAAAGCGACAAAGCGCTGTACGAGCTCGCTTAGGAGTTACCGGCCATTTCTCTACCACACCAAGATGGGGGAATTCCGTTAAGTGCCTTTCCCAACGGTGCAACAAGTAAACTTGCCGGCTTGTTCTTCACACTGTCCTTTAAATCCTGAACGTCAAGCAGGGAAGCTGTGAATACTAATTTTAAAGTCATTGGTTTGACCCGACGCGGAATCGAATCCCAGTCTACCGATCCAGAAGCAGACGCTCTATACCACTAGGCTGTTTGGTCGGCAGTATCCAAGCATCCAAAACAGCCAATCATCTTGTGTTACACACCGTGGCCTTATGGCATTACACACCGCAGCTACTTAGTGTTGCACACCGTGACTCCTTATGCCTAATTCACACTACATGCGGAAAAACAGCCGCAACTGTCCGCACGTCAAAGCGGAATGACATGCCACATTTAACGCGGAAATTTTTTCACGAGCAGTTGCAGACGATTTTCTGAGTTTTCTGCGGAACAAGTCAAAGCTAAAATATTTCAACTTTTTCCGCTTTACGCAGCGGAAACGGGTAGGCTACTTGAAAACAAAAAACAAGTTTCAGTCTACAGGTCTAGTCTGCCTCTCTGCTGGCATGGTAGACTACCTAGTGCACACATGGTATAGCTTAAGATCAAATTCGCTGAAAAGGTAAAATATTAGGAACAGATAAGTGTGTTTGCGTTAGGTAGAAACGAAAGAGCAGGCTAGGTTACCCATAGGTGATGATCAGGTAGGCTGCCCAGACTCCATGAGCATAGTAAAATGTGGACTAGCTTGCTCAAGTGCGCTATTAGCTGATTACCTACTGACTAAGTCGGTTGATACTAGAGTGTAAAGGGTAAAGTAAGCCATTAGTTTACTGCAAGTAGTCGTTATGGTAACTAGGTTGATATCACTAGAAAACATATGTAACTCAATACTGATACCAGTACCATACAGCTCAAGTGGTGACATTACTGGTATAGGCCAGGTCAGTAGCCTATAGGCAAGTAGAAGATAGGCCGTCAACATACTGGTAGGTGGCTGCAATAATGACGTCATAATTCAAAACAACACCCGTAGGCCTAATTTGTTTTTCATTCTTCTGCAGTATGCCAAGTTGTAGTCAATACGGGCTAGGCTATAAGCATCAACAGAACATTAACAAAAGTTAACAAACATTAACATTAACAAAAGTTAATGTGCAATTAATATTTTCTAATTCTGTCAATTAACTTTGAGAAAACTTTTTAACAAATTAACTCTGAACTAGTAAATAAAATTAGCTGCTAAAGTTTTGTATAATTTTTCCAATTTATTATGCTCTGATGTCACAATTGCAGTTATCCATACTTACAGCTGATCCACGCATCACTCAAATTAACTATCTTTGCTATTAACAGATAACACATTTGTGCCCACCTGCAGCGCTGCTGCATTAACTTATTTAGTTGCATCAGTTTTAAACATTTTTTGTTGATTCATTAGTAGATTATACTTCTGTGTACTGTGAGATTGATAAATAGCCATATATACCAGTAAATAGTCATACCTAGATAAACAACCTTCTGTGTATTTGTCAGCGACATGGCCTAGCGGTACCTTGCGCAGGTGACGAATCCTACGTGACGAGTTCGATTCGCGGCTGGAGCCGATCGCAATTGACATATTTAACTGGTGGCTGCTGACTCGAAGAGCGCAAGCTCACTTCGCAGTCTCCCTCAATTACCGTTGAATTTTCTGTTCAATATACCATTTTTTGCTTTGTGCAGAAGTTAGTATTACATATAATAGAAATAGTGGGAGATTTCAGTGAAAAATTAATCAAACTGGTTTGAAATTGGCTACCAGTACATTTGTATGATTCATACAATATGTTTCACAAATATGTGGTCATACAAGAAAGTAGCTGAAAGTGTTGTAATGATAAACACAGTTTTGCAATTATTACTAATCTCATTAATTGCAGCTCTTTGAGTGGCTGTATCGGTAAATTGTTAAAGTTATGTTTATAATTGCCGATTTTTTCTGACACAAAAGAAAACTGCTGGAGTCTCAAATTCATGGCTTAGTGAGGAAGATAATAAATGTTCATGAGAAAGATGGCCATGGACTTAGGAAAATATGGATAGATCCCTGATATAATATAGGATAAAGGATAACCAACCTGGGCATGACTGGAAAAAGTTTGACTGTTCTAAAAAGAAAGTGAGTGGCATACGGTGAATTGTGAATTTGTTTATGACTTCTTTCTGCATTAAAGCTAATGAGTGGCATCGGGTGGCATGTAATAATCATTGTTAAGTTGGTTTGTAGCTTAGCCCTACAAGAAAGCTGGTGAGTGATATAAACTGTATCACTGAGTTGACTTGATAATTCATTATTATATATAGTAATACTATCCATCTAAATTTTCAATTTTGTTTTTTAACTTCTATTTTGTTTGAGCTATGAACAACTACCTTGAAATTGTGAAATAAACTTGTTACAACTGTTGTATACAATGCTTTGGGTTTTGTAAATCAAGGATAAATATTAGTTGGGTATAATGCTTTTGCTTATTACGTGCAAAATTTTACAATCTGGTTTTCTATTTTCTTTTGTATATAATTTAAAGCTTGTTTTTATATATTTTTTAACATTACTCAGTGGTTTTACTGTTTCATGTTTATTTATTTAGTTGCATATTTATCCTATCACAAGAAAGCAATCAATGCGCTATACGAGCTCGCTTAGGAGTTGCCGGCCATCTGTCTACCACACCAAGATGGGGGAATCTCGCTAAGTTGCCAGTAAACTTGCCGGCTTGTTCTCCACACTGTCCCTTCAACGCTGAGCGTCAAGCAGGGAAGCTGTGAATACCAATTTTAAAATCATTGGTTTGACCGGACTCGTTATCAAACCCGAGTCTACAGCTCAAGAAACAGACGCTCTATACCACTCAGCCATCTCAGCTGTTTACGGCCATCTGAGCTGTTAACTTTAGCAGTTTTACATAATTATGCCATGTTTATGCTTTAGCAGTTTTACATATGCCATTGTTCTTTCTGTTTGTTTCAACAGTCAAATTACATGATTAAAATTAAATACCGGTACATATTTCATGGCTGCGAACTCGATCGATTATTAATCTAGTTTGGGTTCAAGAGACATTTGCAAGTTCGAGTTAAATGCGAGTTTAAAGATTTTTATTTTTCAAGTTCAAGTTCGGCAAAAATGATCGAGTTGAAGTTCGAGTTCACAGCCTTGTTCAAAATATCCCATAAACAAACATACCCTAACCAGGAGCGGATCCACAAAATTTTGGTGGGGGGATGCTGTTTTGATTTAGTTTGAATGTTAGCTAATTACAAAGACGTTTGGATTCGAGAGAGGGCGTTTAAGATATTTAAAATTAATGTTTTCATGGCAGGAACGTAACCAGAATTTTTTTAGGGGGAGAGCACCAAAGTTTGACATTTTTGAGCGTAGATTTTCCGGCTGAGTTAGTTTGAAACAAAATGAGGACAGTAGCGGTTTTAGTAGGGGGTCCGGGAGCATGCTTTCCCAGAAAATTTTTGAAAATTTGCATTCTATGAAGGCCATTTCAGTGCTTTTTGAACAAGTTTTACGGCAAATTGTATTTGAATTTTTTGCCCTAAATTTTGAGGTTTTCACCAAATACCGGTATGATGCAATTTTTTCGCACGTATTCGATTTCTGTGTACCGGTATAAAGCGTAGGAATTACTGTTGTGGAAAAGGTTCGAAATTAT
Organism: Trididemnum miniatum; assembly: GCA_964006365.1. Classification (NCBI taxonomy): domain Eukaryota; kingdom Metazoa; phylum Chordata; class Ascidiacea; order Aplousobranchia; family Didemnidae; genus Trididemnum; species Trididemnum miniatum. The sequence continues at coordinate 360,799 of OZ023250.1, read as the reverse complement.
GGAAAAATTTTATTCATCAAAAGCATTGTTGAATAAGGTCCCTCACCCCTGGATCCGCCTCTGACCCACTTAGTAACAGTTGGAACAAAGATTGCAACACCGCACAAACAACAGGTAACTGTTGCTGCAGTGCAGTTGCGTTTTCATTAAAATCTCTCGGAAAACCGTTTATGATGCAATAAATAAGTTTCAATGAGACAACTCAAAATGAAATGCAAGTGCAGTATCGGTACCAAAATTGCAAATTTGCAATCATTTAATCTACAGTATAACAAAATATCAAAAGTAGGCTAAACTTCGTTTTGAGAGATTTGAATCAATAAAATTAATCAAAAACGATCGAGTTTAAGCGAGTTCCAGTTTGAGTTCAACTTTGAGTTCACAGCCTTGATATATTTTTCACTTTTCAAAAACTAGTCACCAAAGTTGGAAAAGTAGCACAAGGCTGAAAAAACATTATCTATAAATGCAGGACCAGAAATGCTGCAATCTCAAAAAAGGTATTATGTCTTGCGCTTATTGCTTATGTGCTAGTAATTATATATTTTATTTTCCAAACTGTGACTAAATGAAGTGCTTTACTTCTGATTTTTTACTATAACAGATTTTAAACTGCTGTAGTAATAATGATCTGTTAAAACCTGAATCTTGTATCTATTTCTGCGTTTTATGGTAATACTACCTATATTGTTGTCTAATACGCTATGCTTATGCTTGTGTAAGTCACCATTTTTATCCACTTTTGTGTATATTACTTGCTTTTTTACCGTGCCCCTTTGGCGGATATGCTGGAGAGTTTTTCCAGCATTTATTTTAAGGGGTTGATAAGTACATACCATTTATTATTAAAGAGTTTTTAGATAACTGGCCGTTAGCTCCTTGCTTAGCGCACACGCTTTCAGTGCGAAAGGTCTGGGGTTCAATTCCCTGGTCGGTAAAATCGGCATAATGTCGCCAACGGCTCGCCACCGCTGCGACGTTTCTTTGGAGCTGTGTAGCCCAGGCGCTAAGCTGCAAAGATGGGCCCTGCCACTCATTACACGCTTTGGCGTAGTACCGCGAGTACGATGAAGATTTGAATTTAATTTTGGAGTTTACCCTATTTTATATGGTTTGATAGCATTTTTCTGCGTTGCAATATCAATCAAAGCCTGATTCTTGCTTTTTTGACTAGAGTTATAAACCGAGAACATGCTGTACAGTTTGTTTATTGTGTCTTTTACATGTATACAGTAGTCACTTGGCGGCATTAGCGTAGCCAGGATTTTGCAGTTGGGGGGGAGAGGTTGAGAATGACATCACATTTGACCATACGTTATATACAGGAGCGGATCCAGAAAGTTTTAGTGGGGTAGATGTAATTTTGAATCAGTTTGAATGTTAAGTAAATGCAAAAACGTTTAGACCCAGAAACGGGCGTAAATGAGCCTTTTGAAAATGTGTTTCATGTCAGAGGCGTATTCAGATTTTTTTTCAGGGAGGGGCACCAATTTCGTCACTTTACTAGCGTAGTGTTTTTTGACAAATTTAATGATAAGCAACAAAAACGATTCTAGGGGGGTCCGGAGGCGTGCTCCCCCGAAAAATTTTTGAAAATTAGCATACTGCAATGGCCATTTTAGTGCTTTTTGAACAAAGGAAAATTTTTGGCTTCTAACTTTGAGTGCTTCACCCAATACGATGCATTTTGTTCGCACAGTTTCGATTATGCGTACCTAAGATGACTAAGGCATATTGTTATGAAGAGGTTCGAAATTATAGAAAAATTTATTCATACAAAACATTGTTGAAAATGGCTGGTGGGGTAATGCATACGCAGCATACCCCACATCCCCCTGGATCCGCCCCTGGTTGTATAATAACAAAAGGTGGCTTCAAGTTTTAAGAGATATGTTTTTAACCAGAAATACCGAAGGCAGTTAAAGCACGATTGTTGTAAGGAAGTCGAACGAATGCTTTCTGGTGAAACTGGTGTAACGATATTCAAATATTATCGATTTAGTTCTTTTTTGAGCTACAGTACGTACATCATTTTTGCTTGAAATCGTTTAGCCTTTTTATTACGGAAGGTCTGAGGGGCCGAGGGCAGTTGCATGTACAGGAGCGACAATGCCCTGCTAATAAAATTGCGTCAATGCTTCATTAAGCATAACGGCAAAGAACGAAATTCAGGAAGCAACGCTACGTATAAATTCTTGTTATGACAATTACAAAACCAGATTATCAATGACAAAGTATGAAGCACTTCAAAATAAATATCACATAAAGAAGTAAGTGTGACGTCATTTGAGACTTAATGGGGGGGGTTGTAACCCCCAACCCCCCTCCCGTGGCTAGGCCACTGCTTAAAGGGATTTCCAAGTTGTATTGATAGAGAAGTGGCCGGCAACTTTTAGGTGTGACTGTTTTATTGCATTCTTGGCTTTCCATCGCAAAAGAAAATTTTCACAAGACTTGCTTTTCTTGGTGGTCCAGTAAGATTGAAGACATGCAATGGAAATAGTTCTAAGAAAAAGCTGCATTTTTTATTGATAGATGTGGAACAATATGGAATTTTTTTAAGCAGTTGCTGTGTGTCTTATGTCTATGGTTTTGGTCGATATGTTTATGACTATTTGGCGTGCAAAGTATGATAAGTAATCGTTGGTCAAGCTCATGAAACGCTTTTATTTAGATGCTGGTCGCAAAAACACTTTACCACTAAATCCACAAAACTAGTGAAAGTTGGGAGTGAATGAATGGCTTGTTGAAGCAAAAAAACTGAGAGGACAATTGAAAAAATTCAGATTACAAAGAAGACCGGAATTTTTTTTTTGCTTTTTCACTAATGTGATTGTGTTGCTTTATGTGCGTTTAAAATGAAACGTTGAAACACAATTTTTTCTGAGATCTTGAGCACGTTTTGTAATATCCACGATAACCCCTCTTGTCAAGTTTATTTGGGCGCAGATCCGAAAGCCGATGAAAACCTTTTGAAGATATGGTGAAATCTACGCACATGCTGAATGGTCATTCACGTTTAGAACCCATTTAGGCTTAACTGGTACTGCCCATGTACGGAATAAGTTGGACGTAATAGGCCCCAGCACCACTAAGTTAGCCCATATGGGATACAGTTATGCATAAGTGGATCCATGTAGGAATCACATCGTTTTATATAGGCAAAACATCTGAAGCAAGGCCCACTTGAGCCGAGCGTCAAAACGACACAGGACCCATACAAGAAATCATGTGGGTCCCAGCTAATAGCCCACGTTTTGCGTTTAGGTGTGAACAGCTCACGTAACTGCTTAAACACCCAATTTAGATTTCCGCAACTGATATTCCGTTTTCAGCCGCTCTGCTTCAGTTACTGATTTTTCGTTTCTGCCGTTTCCGCGAAAAGTATGAATGAGGCATTAGGGTTACACACCGCAGCTACTTGGTGTGACACTCCCTGACCTCTTTTAGGGTTACACACCGCAGCCACTTGGTGTGACACTCCCTGACCTCTTTTAGGGTTACACACCGCAGCTACTTGGTGTGACACTCCCTGACCTCTTTTAGGGTTACACACCGCAGCTACTTGGTGTGACACTCCCTGACCTCTTTTAGGGTTACACACCGCAGCCACTTGGTGTGACACTCCCTGACCTCTTTTAGGGTTACACACCGCAGCCACTTGGTGTGACACACCCTGACCTCTTTTAGGGTTACACACCGCAGCCACTTGGTGTGAAACTCCCTGACCTCTTTTAGGGTTACACGCCGCAGCCACTTGGTGTGACACTCCCTGACCTCTTTTAGGGTTACACACCGCAGTCACTTGGTGTGACACTCCCTGACCTCTTTTAGGGTTACACACCGCAGCCACTTGGTGTGACACTCCCTGACCTCTTTTAGGGTTACACACCGCAGCTACTTGGTGTGACACTCCCTGACCTCTTTTAGGGTTACACACCGCAGCCATTTGGTGTGACACTCCCTGACCTCTTTTAGGGTTACACGCCGCAGCCACTTGGTGTGACACTCCCTGACCTCTTTTAGGGTTACACACCGCAGTCACTTGGTGTGACACTCCCTGACCTCTTTTAGGGTTACACACCGCAGCCACTTGGTGTGACACTCCCTGACCTCTTTTAGGGTTACACACCGCAGCTACTTGGTGTGACACTCCCTGACCTCTTTTAGGGTTACACACCGCAGCCATTTGGTGTGACACACCCTGACCTCTTTTAGGGTTACACACTGCAGCTACTTAGTGTTACGCAGTCTGACCATTTAGGGTTACACACCGCAGCTACTTAGTGTTAATCACCTTGACCTCCTCTTAGTGTTACACAAAATGATGTTTTTCAGATCGAACCCAGCGGGACACTTACACTCGAAGACCCTTCATTTTATCTTCATGAAATAAACAAAAAAAAGTTCAAGAACGCAATGAAACGGATGCTGCGTCTCTTGGAATGGACGACATATGACGTTGAAAGTGTCACTGATGACGTCTATAACTTCGAAAAAAAACTGGCTGAGGTGATGTTACACTTGCTACTGTATGTTTTTTTTAAGACGTGGTATATAACGACGATCGTACGTCACAGGCGTTGTTGAGAAATGGAGGACGTGATCGTCATACGTCATTGGAAAGAATTACGATGACGCAACTCACTCTCTTGTGCCCTCAGGTGATTATCAATATGAGGGTCAGGCGTAAAGCGTATGCATAGGGGATCACGTAAATTAACCGGCGACAATTGGTTTTGAACAACTAACCGGCAACAAATTGGCCGGCGACAGAAATCAACCGCCATACACAAATCAACCGCTTGTTGTTTCTAACTAAAGTTTTTGCTAAAATCCAAATTTTCTGTGTGCTTGACTGGCTCGAATGAGAATCAAACTTTCGACTTGTTGTTATGATGCTCGTTCTTCAGTGTTGGCGTACTTTGTGTAATTCGAATGTCACCTTTGAAAACTCCGCATTGTATCTTTAGGCATTTTCAAGCATTTACAGGCATTTACACGCATTTGATTACAGGCATTTACACGCATTTGTTTACAGGCATTTACAGTTAGGTAAAGGCATTTCCATTTACGTAACTTTAAAGCTAGATGCCGACACTTTTAGAAAAAAACTGATTTTAAGGTCTGTAAATGGCACATATTAAGAAAAAAAGTCTGAAAATGGCAGATGTTATCTCTGAGAGAGGGAAAAAAAATTAGTTTACTACAGAACACCTCGAGAGAGGGAAGAAAAAAGAAGAAAATATAAGGATCTGGAATCTGGATGCGCGACTTAAAACCATTGTTGATGATTTTGCAAACCGTGACATATTAGATTTTCTCAGAGGCATCGCCCACAACCTACAATTTGTGCAATAAACTTCCTTATTTGTCAAATAACAGTTAATATAAACTTTAGTGACCTTAATTATGTAGTGCTATATGTGTTGTTTTTTAAGTCTTTTTGTTCTTCATTTAAATAAACGGTGTTGTTTTTCATGATAAATGGTCAATTTAGCAAGGTTTATTTACCTCCTGGTCAATTTACGTCACGGTCAGTTGGACCCGGTTAACATGTTCGCAGTCGATTGCGCCCGGTTAATTGTCGTGGAATCTATGCATAGTTGGGCAGTGGGCACAAATTCGTTAAAAACAAAGCTATAGTTTTTCTTTAACTTAGTTTGGACCTATGCTTTTTAAAATTAACGGACTAAATTAACTTCCGTTAAATTGTCTTAAAGCTTAGTTTTTGTTAACGTTTTGACGGTGCTTATTGGTTGACTCTCTGATGTCAAAAACTGTGAGAAGCTACACAAGCGTTGTTAATCTTCCAATTTCGAGTTATGAAATAACCCAAGTTGCAAAACATATCGTGTGCATTGTTGTGTAGTTCATAATTAAGCGGCTTGAAATAAATATTTTACTGCAAAAAAATGCACAAATTGCAGTAAATGTGCAGTTCCCACGCTTAAATAATCGACTAAAAGTAGAGATTAGTCGCCTGCTTTTCGGCAGCTTCCTACGGTAGGTCGTCGAAGGTGTATTTACCAGCTTATAACTTTTCACGCAAAAAGTTAAAGGTTACGTAGTTGTCAAGGGGAACCCTGACCCTCAAGACCTCCTCGTAGATATACCACTGTCCCGTCCACCGCTCGTCTTATCCATAAATTAATAGTGATTGCTTTGCCCTGGTCAATTGTGCTATCTCACACACTGCAGTGATCGCGGCACAATCCGTTACAGCCGCAGAACAATGATAAAAAATTCATTCATTACATTACTAAATTCAATTTTGCATTTCGACATATTGAGTGGTCCTTTAACTATCACGAGTCCCATACGATTGACGATTGAACACATCATATCACCACTCCTTGCAACTCAACTTTACGATTCCCATACAATAGAACGCATCATGTCACCACTCCTTGCATTTCAGCTTCACGAGTCCTGCACAGTTGAACGTTTCATGTCACCACTCCTTGCAATTCAATTTCACGAGTCCTGCACAATAATTGAACGTTTCATGTCACCACTCCTTGCAATTATAACTTCACGAGTCCCGTTCAATTGAACGCATCATGTCACCACTCCTTGCAATTCAACTTCTCGAGTCCCCTACAATTGAACGCATCATGTCACTACTCCTTGCAGTTCAACTTCACGAGTCCCATACAACTGAACGCATTATGTCACCACTCCTTGCAATTGAGCATCATTAGTATTGTACCATTGAACGCATCATGTCACCACTCCTTGCAATTCAGCTCCATTAGTATTGCAGAATTGAACGCATCATATCACCTCTCCTTGCAATTCAACTTCACGAGTCCTGTACAACTGAACGCATTATGTCACCACTCCTTGCAATTCAACTTCACGGGTTCCGTACAATTGAACGCATCATGTCACCACTCCTTGCAGTTCAACTTCACGAGTCCCGTACAATTGAACGCATCATGTCACCACTCCTTGCAGTTCAACTTCACGAGTCCCATACAACTGAACGCATTATGTCACCACTCCTTGCAATTGAGCATCATTAGTATTGTACCATTGAACGCATCATGTCACCACTCCTTGCAATTCAGCTCCATTAGTATTGCAGAATTGAACGCATCATATCACCTCTCCTTGCAATTCAACTTCACGAGTCCCGTAAAACTGAACGCATTATGTCACCACTCCTTGCAATTCAACTTCACAGGCTCCGTACAATTTGAACGCATCATGTTACCATTCCTTGCAATTCAACTTCACGAGTCCCGTACAATTGAACGCATCATGTCACCACTCCTTGCGACTCAACTTCACGAGTCTCTTGCAATTGAATGCATCATGTCATCACTTTTTGCAATTCAGGTTCATTAGAATTGAAGAATTGAATGCATCATGTCACCATTCCTTGCAATTATAACTTCACGAGTCCCGTACAATTGAACGCATCATGTCACCACTCCTTGCAGTTCAACTTCACGAGTCCCATACAACTGAACGCATTATGTCACCACTCCTTGCAATTGAGCTTCATTAGTATTGTACCATTGAACGCATCATGTTACCACTCCTTGCAATTCAGCTCCATTAGTATTGCAGAATTGAACGCATCATATCACCTCTCCTTGCAATTCAACTTCACGAGTCCCGTAAAACTGAACGCATTATGTCACCACTCCTTGCAATTCAACTTCACGGGTTCCGTACAATTTGAACGCATCATGTCACCACTCCTTGCAATTCAACTTCACGAGTCCCGTACAACTGAACGCATTACGTCACCAATCCTTGCAATTCAACTTCACGGGTTCCGTACAATTGAGCGTTTCATGTCAACACTCCTTGCAATTCAACTTCACGAGTCCTGTACAACTGAACGCATCATGTCACCAATCCTTGCAATTCAGCTTCATTAGTATTGTACAATTAAACGCATCATGTCACCATTCCTGGCAATTCAACTTCACGAGTCCCGTACGCATTTTTATGTAATGTACCCAGCACCAGTAGAACCTTGCTTTTTTCTGACAAAGCGTGGGTTTATAAACACCATTTTGTGCAAGATTGCAACGACTGTTTTAGGACGCAATGGATTGGAGCGCAGCGTAGAGAAGGAAGCGCTGCACTAGTTCTGGGTTCGATTCTCGTCGCGGCTTTGCTTGTGACGTGTTTTCAACAATCGGATTCGTCAAGATTATAGAATAAAATATGAATGTTGGTTCTGCTGGTGTTAGGTATATTATGTAAACATGCGTTCCGTACGATTGAACGCATCACGTTACCACTCCTTGCAATTCAACTTCACGAGTACCGTACAATTGAACGCATCATGTCGCCTCTCCTTGCGGCATAACTTCTCGTATATTTCCTCGTCGCTGCTGTTTTTTGCAGATCGCCTGGCTAAAAATCTTTAGCGATATTTTCCCGACAGCAGATATCGGACTGGAGACGATTATAGGTGTCACGGGTCCTTTACGATATTTCAGTGATTTATCGACGATTATCGAAGAAGCTTCATCGAGGTAAGTGTCTGATGCAGGTAGAGATTTTGCTGATGTTTATGTGGGTGCGCAACTGCGCATATTGTGACATCAAATAGCTTAATCTCAAACCGCTACTTTCATTAATTTTCTGTTAAATTTTAAAATTCATGGTAGCTTTGTGGGGGCGGGCGCGGATTAGGCTTCGTTGGTTTGACACCCCCCGGACCAGCGAGTTCCACGACCTTTCAAATTGCTCCTTAATTATTTTTTTGTACTTGCACGCAGAACCGCCGTAGTGGCAATAAACTAAGTCAAGCGTCTTTCAACGCTTTAAAAGAAATGCGAAACAAATCTTGTTATGGCATGAGAAGATCTTCACCGAGCGTTTAAAAAAATTGTTCCAAAATATTTTGTGTATTTTTCGAAAACTTTGGAGGATTTTATTGAAAAATTTTGAGAATTTTTTTTTGATTCTTCTGAGGATTAATGTTTTTGCAGGACCTTGCAGGGCTACGTCATGTGGCGCATCGCGTTTATGCGCGCTGATTATCTTTCCCTCGCTTTTCGGCGAGTCACTTCATTGTTTTACTACGAGTTCTACGGCATCGATGTGCAGAGACCTCGGTGGTTTGAATGTTTGGAACATATCAAGGAGCAATTTGGAGACGCACTAGAAGTTCTCTTTGCAAGAGAGAGCTTCTCAAAGAAGGCTAAAAACAAGGTGAGTGGTTGTGGCAAGAACAAGATGCAAATAAAAAATATCAAATCTTGATTACACTCGCGGCATTGCATCGAAGCGTGTAACGAGTGGCAGGGTCAATCTCCACGGCTGCACTCGCGGCATTGCATGGAAGCGTGTAACGAGCGGCGAGGTCAATCTCCACGGCCACACTCGCGGCATTGCATGGAAGCGTGTAGCGAGCGGCGGGGTCAATCTCCACGGCTACACTCGCGGCATTGCATGGAAGCGTGTAACGAGCGGCGGGGTCAGTCTCCACGGCTACACTCGCGGCATTGCATGGAAGCGTGTAGCGAGCGGCGGGGTCAATCTCCACGGCTTAGCATCTGGACAGCAAGGCTACGAAGAAACTCGCCGCGGTGGCGAGGCCTTGGCGACATTTGGTCCGATTTGACTTGCCCGGGAAGGAAGCCCAAGACCTCCCGCACTGATAACGATGTCCTTAACCACTACGCCATTGATTTTATACAAAACGTGAAAATTTAAATTTTTAGGTTGAAGAAGTGGCTCGAGCAATCAAGGAAACATTTCGTTCTCACTTCAACAAACTTGATTGGTTGGAAACGTCTGATCAAATAAGGCTGAAAAATCAGGTTGGTTATCAGAGCATGAGCTACAAGCTCTATTTGCAAGTCTCGTTAGAGTGGACCTCCATGGCAGGTAGATTGCATGTCATGACTGGATATTTATACTTCTTTTATGCGAGAGAGTCACGACTACTGTGTAATGAGCTCGCTTAGGATTTGCCGGGCATCTGGCTACCATTCTAAGATGGTAGAATCCCGTTAAGTGTCTTTCCCAGTTTCGCGATATTGAAACTTGACTATAGAGATTCAACCTTAAATTCTGAGAACAGAAACGTTATCTATCCCAGAGAACGACGTGAGAGTGTCAGTATGATATCCAATGGTCTTTGGAAATCTTGCTATCTGCCACTTTCAAAACAAACCATCCTTAATATATAACGAAATTATATATATTAAGTGACTCAGAAAATATTGCTCCCAGAGCTATACAAATCACTCTGAAATCTCCGCTAACGCTCACTTAAAATAACCTTCAAAACACGAAAAGCAGCAACACATACTTACTCTACTACACACATCTAATACTCATCTGAATCAATAACAAACTTCCGCCGCTATTTGTAGAAAATTTACGACTCCAAAAAATTCCAGATAGTTCCACATTGTTACGTAATTATGGCACAACAGTAAACGTCTTCATTATAGTAAACAACACCATAGATTGCAAAATGTCGATTATGACGTCATACACAAGAAGAAGTGCTCAAGGTAAGAAGTTTCTAGAACAGGGGTTCTTAACCTTTTTTGTCTAGTTTACCCCTTGCCGAAAGAAAAAAAGTATAACTTACCCCAACTGTACCATTCTGCTTTTTTAATACTAAAAATTAAAAGTTTTCTTTAGTCTTTAATTCTGAAAATTTACCCTATCGTTAGGTAAAATTTACCTCCCGGAGACACCAAATGAATACCGTATAACTATGGAACAAGCTCAAATTAGGCAAGTAAGACGGTTTTATCTCAGGGTTATAAACTCAAAATATGTTACTTGATTAATAACGTGATACCCAGGCTATCGGGTGTTGCAACCACGCTCGGGTGTTGCGACCATGCTCGGGTGTTACGACCATGCTCGGGTGTTACGACCATGCTCGGGTGTTGCGACCATGCTCGGGTGTTACGACCATGCTCGGGTGTTGCGACCATGCTCGGGTGTTACGACCATGCTCGGGTGTTGCGACCATGCTTCTCAGGTTACTTTTTTTCGCTTTCCACTCTCCTCTTGCTTGTTACAACATTTATCGTTTTGTTGCTTCTTCCATTTTCTAGTGCTTTTCAATTATACTGTATATTATTTTTGTATATTAGGCTATTCTTGTGTTGATGGTACGGAAATAATAGATACCGTACTTACGAAATAACTAACTCACACTGTTCCTTTAATGCTGAGCGCCAAGCAGAGAAGCTGTGAAAAGCAATTTCAAAGCCAATTGTCTGACCCGACTGGGAATCTAACCAGAGCCTACCGGAACCACTCTGGAGACAGAGGGTTTATCCACTCGGCTTAAATTTTTTTGAAGAAAAAAATTATGTCCAAAAACAAACTGCAACAATTGTAGCAGCTCCTTTTGTTTTGTTAATTAATTTTTGTGAACACTAACCTTACCATTGGTGTTGCTACAGAGACCAATGTGCTTCTTCTGGTTTTTGCTTTTGCAGGATGTAGGATGTGAATAATGGCTAATTTAATTATCTGAATTAATCAGTTTTTGAGGCTGTTGTTCGAGGAAAATAACTCGAAGGAAAACAAGAACTCCGACCGGTGGGAGAAGAGACAGAAAAAACCGCAACAGCTAAGCTTGGTAAAGATTAAAGATTAGCACATGGATTTGGTCGAGTGGTTGGTGCATTGGGCTCCGAAGCTGGCTTCGCGGGTTCAATGCTCAACTAGGTCATCTCCATGTTGCATGTACTTCACTGCCACAAAAATCCTAAGCTGCAATTAAGTGGCTTGAAATAAAAAAAAAAAGATTAAAGCTTAGCTGTTGCGGTTTTTTCCGTTTCTTCTCTCACCGGTCGGAGTTCTTGTTTTCCTTCGAGTTATTTTCCTCGAACAACAGCCTCAAAAACTGATTAATTCAGATAATTAAATTAGCCATTATTCACATCCTACATCCTGCAAAATCAAAAACCAGAAGAAGCACATTGGTCTCTGTAGCGACACCAATGGCATGGTTAGTGTCCACAAAAATTAATTAACAAAACAAAAAGGACTGCTACATAATCCCTCTCCAAAAATGTATAACATGTGTACGCATAACGAAGATAAATAGGACAAATTTGACTTGGAACTCCAAAAACAAAAAATTTTGTATAGTGGCTCCTGAATGATGAACAGCACTGCTATTGATTGATGATTAGACAGACGGTCGGTGCTGGTCATAATTCAGGATTCATAATTTAGTGCTGTTCATAATTCAGGAGCCACCATACAAAATTTCTTGTTTTTGGTCAGCAGCCGTGAATCGAACCCGTTATGTAGGATCTGCAACTTGCGTGCGGGACCTCTAGGTCATGGCACTAACTGATCAACCTAGAAAAAAAAAACAAGCCTTCCTAACGATTCAATCGTGATCGACCACTTGCTTATCTGCATTTAAAATTTTGCAAAAAGCGAAAAATCGAATGAAATAGCGCACCTTGTTGATCAGCATGCTTTCCATTGTACGGGCAAAATGTCGGAATCTGACTTCAGGTTCGATCGGGTTCCAAAATTCGGAATCTGAGCCCATAAAAAGGAACTGCAGGTTCGACCATTTGTCAGCTAAACACTTCAGGTTTGAAGATTCCGCACCTGAGCCCATGCAAAGGAGCGTTTTTGCTACGCCATTTCGCCCACACAAAGGGAAAGAATCTGATCAATAGAGTGAATAGCGCGTCATTAGTTACAAAGATCAGCACCTATGAGGAAGTCGGCATTGTTCCTGACTCAAGATTAAATCATTTTTTCACAATGGCTTCAACATCACTGATGAGGCCTAAAAATCTGAAACTGTGAGGTAAAACTCTGCACGTTTTAAGAAAAATAAAACTAAGATTCTTCTCACATTCACATGTTTCGGCAGCATTCATCTGTCATTATCGACCAGGGCGTCGGACCGGAAAGCAAACCAAAAACCTGTATTAACCGCTTCCTTTCTTTGAACCCGAGTCGAACCGTAACCTTTATATAATTTAACAGACGTGAACCTAACCTGAACCCAAGGTCATCAAAATTTCTTGAACCTTAACCGAGTTCGAACCGATAACTTTTGTCTAACTTAAAGCATTTGCTATGCTAAATCTAGGGTGTTCTTATGAAGATTTTTTACTAAGAATGATTGTTGTGGTGGCTATAACAGCGGTTAACGACATCTGAAGTTCATCTTAGCTTAGTTCCGCCGCTGAGGACATCCTTTACGAGCTACAGTAGTGTAGTGTCTTGAAAAGTAGAATTGATCAGCCGAAATACAATAAGTGTTTTTGAAAAAAATGCGCCTGTAGCTGTGTACCAGATCATAAGTGGAATAGACAGTTTCAAATTCTTGAACCCAAATCGAATTTGAACCATTAAATTTTTGCTTTTAAATCAAACTTGAACCAACATGCCACCTCATCAATCTACTGATTAATGTTCTCATTGACCAAGTATCTGACCATCTTCCAGTGCTACTGTGCTCCCATTTTGAAAAAAAAACAACTAAAAACTAGGGATGTCCATTTCAGAATATCGAATCCTACAAAGCTGGTTCCTATTTTGAACCGGTTTCATTTTAGGATTCGGTTTAATTGTGAAGAAACATTGCGCGTGATAAATCTTTTCAGACGTTGAGCATAAGCGCAAGCGCGCGTTCGGCCATGCGGTGTTCGTCGGAGGCCGTAAAAATTTGTGGGAGGCCATGAGTGTAGTATACACCGCCTGTATATACACTGGAACTGTATTTTTTCATGTGTTGCTAAATTTTAATAGGAGCATGCCCGCTGTTAGCTTCATGACTATGCCACTGCGTGTATACATGCTTCGAAGTTATGGTGCTGTAATCCTTGGGCTGGCTATCAGTTCATTAAAAATGAAACAAATGGTTGATTTTTTTTTTTTTTTGTTCTGCAGTAGTGGAGCGGTTGCGTGCTGAACTGATATCGAAATAGCACTTACAACCGTTTTATAGATTTGGGATTTGGTCAAGGATTCAAAATTCTGGATTCGATAAAAAAGATTCGGAATTATTCTAGAATACTTTACTATTCTGAAATGGACATCCTTACTAAAAACACAAATAAACCAAAAAGAAGATCTTTCTCTAAGCTCAACCAAGCAAAATTTCAACAAAAATTGCAAAATGTTAATCTTTCTCAAATAGTGCAATCTGAGGACATAAATACTGCTTACGACTTGCTTGAACAAGAATTTGATGTAATTTTGAATGAATCCTTCTCTTTTGTGTCTGTTACACAAAACTCCTTCAAAAATGATTGGTACGACAACGAATTGAAACAACTGCTTATCAAAAAAGAAGAATTGTTTCATTTTTTTTACAAACTGGCATATTTTTGTTTATAGTTAAATTTTCAAAGGCACCCAAAATGCAATATTACACGCGAGCACCTTAACGAAAAACGTGACAAAGCCCCGAAGGCTTAAAACATACCAATGCATCAGCGAGAAAAATAAACACAAAACATAAACATTTGCACGATCGCAAAACCTTTTCAACAATGGTAAACAGGCCAGTATGATGTGATATAGGCCTACTCATTATCACAGAAAAATAAAAAGCACAAAAAAGATCACAAAAACTATTTACAAAATATACACGAACATGCAGTATTATGTTCGTACCCGACAATTTTTTGAATTTAGCTTAGTGTATTATAAATTAGCTTATGTTAGATTTTGTAGTGCAAAATAAAACATCAAATTGTTTTGAAAAGTACCACAAAAATTTGCGTAGAAGTCAAAAAGATTAAACTGACTGGGAATCAGTTTTAGTTAATAACATTTTTTTCAATAATGTATTAAAAAAGCGTTATTTTGCACTTTTTTAACTGTACTTGGAATTAAGTTCTGTGTTTTAACTCCACTGAAGGAGATAGACTGTTAAGTAATTGATTTTAAAAAGTAGGGGAAATACTGTAGTAAGAGTCAATATTACGTAGTGCAATGTTATGAACTTGATGGTTGCATTGAAACAGAGGAAAAAAGACGCTTGGCAATTGCCGATGATTTAATTTGTACCGGTACATAAACATACCTGTTGATAATATGTATAATTCATGTACAGAAAGAAACTTAACTGGTTCACCATATTTATTTTATTAACAAAGGAAGTAAATTTATCGCAGGGTCTTTGTATTTTTTGAACAAGTGTTTTGTGTCCATGATTCCATAACGGATTTGACTTCCAATCAAAGAGTGGTAGATTTGGATTAAGTTTTCAATATTTAAATGATATATCAATCTAGAAATAATTCCAAAATACGATTGTAGTTTCTTTATTACAATCAGCATGTGCGACTTACATGAAAGATTTTCGTCGAGATACAGTCCTAAAAAGGATATATATTTTTACTTGTTCAAGTGGAGTGTTGTAAATTGACAAACATTTATTACCATATGCCAGCAGGTTATTGTTTTTGTTGGAATTAAAACACATATACTTGGTTTTATTAATGTTAATAGTTAATATGTTAGCAACTAGCCATTTCGTTATATTATAGAGTTCTAATTGAGCTTTATCAAACAAAGTATTAACACTTTTAGGATGAAGAAAAACGTTTGTGTCATCAGCATACATTATGGCGTTTGCTGTTTGTAAACATTTGCTAAAGTCATTGACATATATTAAAAACAAAATTGGGCCAAGGATAGATCCTTGTGGCACCCCCCAGTAAATTTCAGCAGGAGATGATAAGCATCTTCCATTTGCTGTGTATTGCTTGCAGTTAGTTAAATAACTTTTAAACCAACTATGAGCTGTTCCTCGTATGCCATTATGGTGTAGTTTAGTTAGCAATATGTTGTGATCAATAGTGTCGAAGGCTTTTGAGAGGTCTAAGAATGTACCTAGTGTTAGATCTTTGGATTCCATGGCAGAAGTTATCCTGTTAACTAAGTAGTTAGCAGCTGATTCTGTTGAGTGCTTTTCACTAAACCCACATTGATGATCGAATAAATATTTCCTCTTATCAAGAAAGTTACATAGTCTAGAGTGAACTACTTTTTTCAGCAACTTTGAGAAACAAGACAACAAACTAATTGGCCGATAGTTAGAGATGTTTTTACGATCCCCTTTCTTATGGATAGGCACTACTTTGGCAATTTTGAAGCTTTCAATAAGTTTTCCTTATTCCAGTGACATGTTAAAAATATAAGATAAGACTCGCAAAATATTGTATGGAGTAAACTTTACTATTTTTGAAGGAATGTCATCCATGCCACAACTTAATTTTGGTTTAATGGTAGTAATGATGCTTTGAAACTCTTCTGGTGTGGTTGGTTTAAGAAATATAGACTTCACATTTGATTTCGTCTGATAATCAGTAAAATAAACCGAAGTGTTTTGAATATTGTTAACCGAATTTTTCGCAATAGATGAAAAATAGGTGTTAAAGTGATTTGAAATTTCGTGATCATCAGTGATTAATTTGTCGTTAGTAAGAATAGGTTGAGTTGAATTGCTCCTTTTAGATTTTCCTAGAAGCTGATTTATTATTCTCCAAATTTCTTTAAGATTGTTTTTGTTTTCCGTTGGTTTAAATTTTATGCATGACTGTTTAATCAGCTTTTTTTTAATGTTAGTATGTCATTTTTTGTTTCCAAGTATAATGTGACTGGTAAATGATCAGCAACACAGTCAGTCAGAATGCTACTTGACATCTTACTATTGAATACGTTGGTCCAGATATGATCTAGGACTGTCGCTGAAGATGTAATTCTTATGGGTTTGGTTATAGTAGGAAAAAAACTATGTTCATACATTACATCACAGAAATTACTAGTGTGTTGGTTTTGATATTTCAGCAAATTATTGTTGAAGTCGCCTGTGATTCTAGCTGGTGTGTTTGCTTTCGAAATTGTTCGTACAATTGGATAGATAAGAGAATCAATAAACTGAGCATTTGTGTCAGTGTTTTGATTAGGTGATCTGTAAATAATACCAATAGTAAATTTGTCTTTCTTTTGGGTACCAGTGTTCAGGAAAATGTATACAAAAAGGGACTCAAAAACTTTGTCATTCATTATTGGGTATTTATCAATAATACTGTAAGACTAGTTTTGTTTGATATAGAAACCTACACCTCCTCCAATGCTTTGTTTTCTGGAATTGGTGATGCGAACATAATCTAAAAGATTATTAAACTTTCCCATTTGGTTTTGCTTTTACCAGGTTTCATTCAATGATATTACGTGTGGTTTAAGCTTCATGGACGATAATAATAATTTCAATTTATCATAATTTGTAGCTAGAGATCGCACGTTTATGTGCATCAAAATTAGAGAGCAACTTGGATTGACGTTACTTTTGAAAATAGTTCTATGCATAACTTGGGAAACTACGTAATCATTATTAATATTTACCAAATAACTTTCATCATCAGTGTTAAATTGATTATGTAATTTTTCATCATTGTAATTGGTATTTTTTTTACAAAAAAAATCATTCAGATAAGAAAGGTTCTGATTCATCCTAGGATTAGTTTTGGTCTCAAAAAGTGAATTAAAGATTCTAGCAGTGCAGTTAAAAAAGGGCAAAGTTTTCAGCAAGCACTGTTTACAAAATCAGGGCACATTATCTTCTTCTATACAGAGAGTTTCAAATTCAGTTACAGACAATTTTTCGCAATTACAGTAGAATGAACCCAGTGATTTCTAGCATTACAAAATATTGCATTTTCATTATCAGGTTTAATTTTTCTGCAAAAGACACAGGACATATCTAAAAAGATAATGGTAATAATGACGACAAGCTTTTAATGCAAGCAGTAAAATTAATAAGTACTAAACTGAATTTTGACACAAAACAATCAAAAGAAACTGGAAGTTTAAGTCGAATTTAGCTGTCATACTAATAGCTAGCTTGTTTTATTAATTTAGCTATAGCACATACCGGTGTTTTACTTATTTGAATTTTTGAGTTCGATGCTTGGAGCGCTGCATTGGAGTAAGTGTTTTCAACTAGTGAATAAAGCTCATCTTGAGTCTTTATAACCTTCCGTTTGGCATTAATGTTACAAAAAATTGTTCCGGTAAAAGTCTAGACATTTTCTTGACCTAGTGGTGATCCAGCTTCTTTTAACAGTTGCAACCTCTTTTTTGTAAGAGGTTCGGTTACTGTTAGGCCAGATTTAGAGTAGTGGCGTTTATTTTGGTAAACCAAATTTCGATCATATTTTCTTAAAAACTTGACTACAACAGGAGTTTTTCCATTTTTTGCCACAGGAAGTGGGTGGGCGATACCAATATTGTTGCTTGACTGATTCAAACTTAGATTGTGGTTAATTATCTTGATGATTTTGTCCAAAAATTCTTTATAATTCCTCTGAGAATTAGGAAGATCTGTATTAGCACTTAAACCATGCAGCACCAGGCAATTTTGGCGCCCATACTGTTCTAAATCATCCGGTGAAAAATCTAGTTTCTTAATAGCTTCAAAAATTAACCCAAATTTAATGTAAAGCTCTTCTATTTGCTGACTGAGCTTAGCAATTTCTGGCTATCCAGTTTCTATCAGGGGGCTGGTTTTAGCGTCTTTGTCAACTTTTACTTCAGTACCATTTGTTGAATTACTTGAATGACTATTTTCTACAATCTTTTTTTGCTCTTGTCTAACTTGCTTCAACTCTGTACCCAAAGAGTTCCCAAAAGCATTGTGTGTATTTTTGGATCTCTCGAAGGCTTTCGATACGATAAATTTTAGTATTTTATTATCGAAATTGAATCATTATGGAGTAAGAGGTGTTGCCCCAAATGGTTTGCTAGCTATTTAAAAAATCGCTCGCTTTAGGAAAACAGGAGTTATTGCATGGGGTTCCTCAGGGGTCGATACGAGGCCCACTATTATTTCTGCTCTATGTTAATGACTTTAAAAACTGCTTGAAACACTGCGAAGCCATAATGTTTGTTGATGACTCCACTTTCACTTCTACCAACAAGAAAGTTCCGACTTGTTTCGTTCGCCAAATAAAGAGTAGGATAAGAATTATGCATGGTGTATTGCAAACAAACTATCCATTAATGTTAACAAAACAAACTGTATTTTATTTCAACCTGTAGGTTCTAAACTTATAGAAGAGACATTGAGGCATATGATTAGTAACACGCCCATAAAAAAGGTTTCCTCTGTTAAATTTCTAGGTTTATATGTGCTAGAAAATCTGTCTTGGAGATTACGCATGGTACATATTTTAAAGAAAATTCGAGTTAACTACTCCCTAGTTAAAAAAATTGAACAGTATCTGCGCGAAAAATCTTTACTAATTCTATATCACAGCTTAATCAAGAGCCACATTGATTATTGCATTGGAATATGGTGCCATGGAAACAAAATTGTGCTTGATAAACTATGCAGAGGTCAATGAATAAATTTGTTCGTATGATGTTTGGTTTAAACAAAAGAGATGATGTATTAGAAATAATAAAATCTCTCAATTTATTATCCATAAAACAGCTGCAATTTAAAAAAATAGCCGTACTCATGTTCAAACTCTCTACAAATTCACTTTCTCATCCTTTCTTAAGCATGTTTCAAAATATAAAGTTGAAATTTCAAAATAATTCTCCTATGAAAACAAGAAGTAATAGCAACTTGGTCCCAAAATTTTGCAGGTTATCAACCACCAAACAGTCTCGTAAATGCAAAGGACCTGTTGTATGGAAGAAATTACCCACATCTTTAAAAAAACGCGTAGTTTAAAAAGTTTTGTAAAAAACACTCACGAATTTATTTTAACCAAAGTATGAATAAATCAGTCTTTGAAATAACGGATTTTTACCCACACAGCCAACAGTTTACACCAAAGTTTTTGACTCTGAAGGAATTGCACGCATTGACATCAAATTGCTGTTATAAATGCGAATAGTGTTAACAATTTTATCGTGTTTTGTATCGCCATCAGCCTACCAGTACTCTACTGGCTTTTTTATTTTTAATTTTTTTATTTTTCTTATCTATGTTATTCTTAGGTGAAACGACCATGCAGCCCAACATTATTTTTAATTTTAGTTGTCTAATTTTCTGCATGCCTCTCAACGTACATCGTTTTTTTTTGTTTCAGCTTTTTTCTTGACCAGCTCTTTAATATCTGTGCTGTTAACTTTTGTTCTCGTGGTCTTGAAATAAAATAAACCATACCATATCATTCTCAGTTTTTATTCTACGTTTAAGATCCGCCACTAATCATGCTTAGGCTACTTGAATATTGTAGCATACTTCAATGACTTTTGGTCTTTCGCTATCTCTTACCTAAACGTTGTTTTGCGTTTTCTGATATAGAGCGACTATCGTCACTTTTTTTTATGCTGGTTAATTTAGCCTTTTGCTGCATTGTTACTTATAATCGCGTAACCAGATGTTAATACCTTACGTCTCCAGCTTAACTGGACCAGCATCAATGCGGGCTTGTCAATAGAGCATCTTGAACAACCTAGCAGCTTGGACAAGTTATATGAGGTGAGTAGTCGTTGTGGGCTCGCGGAAGCCCTACTTGTTTTGCTCAAATCGTGTTTTTTGTCGGAGTTGTTCTGCTGCACGAACTGACAACTTCCGCATTCGTTACTGTCGGAGTTGTTCTGCTGCACGAACTGACAACTTCCGCATTCGTTACTGTCGGAGTTGTTCTGCTGCACGAACTGACAACTTCCGCATTCGTTACTGTCGGAGTTGTTCTGCTGCACGAACTGACAACTTCCGCATTCGTTACTGTCGGAGTTGTTCTGCTGCACGAACTGACAACTTCCGCATTCGTTACTGTCGGAGTTGTTCTGCTGCACGAACTGACAACTTCCGCATTCGTTACTGTCGGAGTTGTTCTGCTGCACGAACTGACAACTTCCGCATTCGTTACTGTCGGAGTTGTTCTGCTGCACGAACTGACAACTTCCGCATTCGTTACTGTCGGAGTTGTTCTGCTGCACGGACTGACAACTTCCGCATTCGTTACATTTGTATTGTGGTAGTAACATGTAATCCTGCATTACGAATAAATAAAGGTAAATAGATAAAAGATATGACACTACATAACAAAAATTAACGGAAAACGAAACTTACGAAAGTTAGGGACTGCATGCAACTGTAGATTAACAGTCAACTTGTAGAAAAACATTGATAAACCGGTCAACAAAAGCATTGATAAACCGGCCAATAATTGCTTATTTAAGTTATTCAAATAGCATCAAGAAAGCAAACAAGGTTTGATTAGACTTGTAAAGTCATGAACTTTACTGCATAACTCAAAGAGGCTTACATAACTCAAAGAGGCCTACATAACTCAAAGTATGACTTAATCAACTGCTTGCTCAAAATATGTAACGCTGTCCTCGTGTTAACTGCACATGGGCAGAATGATGTCTTCTAACACGAAAATTCAGTGCAATCAGTCGGGTTGTGCAACGAAAATGGCGTTTGAGTAACACAAAAGTTGTTGATTACAAAGATGGAGTTTGCCAGCTGCGCTATGATAAAATCAAGGCGATATCCATAACAGGCCTGGACATCGTGCGATTCCGTTTCAAGCCTGGAGGCGATCACTATTCCTATTCGCAAAATTTTAGCACTAGTGTAAGATGCGGTTGCGTAATGCGTATATTGTTCTAAGACTAAGAATATTTTATAGGCTTGGGTGAGGAACCTTTATGCTTGTAAAACGTGGGTATTTAGGGAAAAACTACTAAACAGCAGTATTTTAGTCAAAACAGTAACATTAACTAATGTATAGACTCCCTAACTTGCCATTAACCAATGTTGCAGGAACTACCGGTAGCCTAATTGATGACAACTTTTTGCTAAAGGCTAGTTGCAGTACATATTTAAATCCAAGTTTACGAGTAGTTTGGTTCAGCGTGGTCCAACTTAATCGCGGGCCATAAAAAGCTGTTTACTTATCGCGTGGGCCAATGTTTGATAGAAAATGCTGCTACTTGCTAGTAGATCAACGTATTACTGTTACTGTAGTTACAACGAAAATCTAAAATTTGTTGTTCGTTTAATTTTAACTCCAGCATGTGCGTGCGTCGCTTTGTCGCTGTGCCCTTTTTCTGACTTAGAGTATTGTTGTTTATTTTGTCGTGAGTATTCTCTGGCAAGCCATGCAGAAATAGAATGGACTACTGCTATTGACGTTAATTTGGCATTTTGCGAAGATCAAATTTATCAAGTAAAAATCAAATCTTCATTATACTCACCGTTTTAAGCGTGTAAGGAGTTAGCGGGGCCCATCTACGCGGCCATGCGACACAGCTTCCTTCGAAAAATGGCGCAGTGGTGGTGAACCGTTGGCAACGCTGGGTCCGTTTTGACCAACCCAGGATTTGAACTCCAAACTTCCGCTCCAGAGGCACGATCGTTAACACCTCGGTCTCCTGGTGTAGATAAGCTTACTTTGCATAAGATATAACCATTAACCGCACAAACTAGCTGTCGCTATCTTTTTTCAGTAAGGTTTAAATAAGCTTTTTGAGCAAGGCGAAAGTGATCGTGAAAGACTATACGACCGAGAGTTTTAAGCAAACATGTGGAAGTCGAGTGTTTTATCATTTTGCTTGTTGACCCCTGCTCGCATAAAAAAACAAGTGTACTTTCATGCTGTAGGTTGCGCTCTGTTTGCTTTGTACATACACGTTTTTGCTGTTGCTGGCCAGAGTATGCAATGAAAAGTGCATGAGGATTTTTTGTATTACCCCTCCGTCGGGCGCAACTGATCTGACATACTCATAGAAGACGTAATTGCTTGTATCTTGAGTTCTGAATGGCGATATCGAACACACTTCTAAACCAACTACACATACCTCGTGCTGGTAAATAACATTTGGAGCATGCTTTCTTAACTGTTGGGCCATAACCCACTGATGTGCCACAGGAGCATTTTGCGGTGGGCCACGGAGCTATTAGGAAAATTGTAAAGTTGGTAAAAATTTATTTGTTATTTAATTTTATAGCAGATCACTTGTGTGTCTTCTCTAGTTTTGATTGAAACTGGAATGGAAGAGGCTTGCATGGCGTTTTTGCCGCTCAATAACATGAACGACACACTCCTAGAGGGCATCAGCAGGACTATTCAATATTTACATAAACTATGAAAAAAATTCGTACTGTGATTTGTGTGACAAGAGTAATGGTGGTGAAGAAATTTTAATGTAAATAAATTTTTATCGCTTTTCAAAATTGAAACTTAAAAACAAAATACCTCACAGGCTAAGGCTAACATGTTGCTATCACTTTGATCTTTTTTGGACAAAAATATTCCATGGGCCACAATATTAACTGTTATTTCCTTGAGTGACTTTGAAAATGCATCATAACTATCCCATCACGCAACATTATTGCTAGAAGGCCAGTGTCGGTGAAGTCATAAAAAGCTCTGCTTTCATTTCGAATTTTGTATTTAACTGCCTTATTTTGCAAGGAAACAGCAGCTGCAGGGCAGGTATTGCCGTTTCTAATCAGTTTTCAACACTGAATTTTAGTTGAAGTATGAATAAAAAAGCAAGTAAAAGAGGATGGAATGATGATTATATTAAGTATGGTTTTGCACGGTTTTCTGACAAAGATCCTCAGAAAGGACAGTGTGTTATCTGCTACAAAGTCCTTGGAAACGGTTCACTCCGACCAAGTAAATTGTCGAATCATTTGTTAGAAATCCATCCTGAATATAAGGAAAAAGGTATTGCCTTTTTTGAAAGGAAACGAGATGCGCTGAAACGTGCTAAATTGGATTCTAGCGGAATTTATTACAAGGAAAATATTTCACTTGTTGAAGCTTTCTATGAAGTTGCACTTACCATTGCGAAACAAAAGCAGCCCCACACAATAGCTGAAACTCTTGTAAAGCCATGTGCTATATAAATGGTCGAGCGAGTGTTGGCAAAACAAAGTAGCAAAACGTTGGAAGCAATATTTCTTTCAAATCATACGATACGGCTTCGTATAAACGAAATGACGGATGACGTTTCTTCTCAGTTGATTTCAAAGTTGAAGTCCAGCCTTCATTGTATGTTTTCTATTCAGTTGGACGAATCTGCCGACATTTCAAATGTTTCTCACCTAATTGTTTTTGTGCGACGGGCTTCCGTTTCCGGCATAGAGGAAACCATTCTCTTCTGTTCTCTACAAAGTACAACACGAGCAGCTGATATACTACAAAAAGTGAACGATTATGTCAAAAACTGGGACTTAAAGTGGGAGAATCTATGTTCTGTTGGTACAGACGGAGCTCCTCTATGATTGGTGCACGATCAGGCTTTGCAAAAAGGGTGAAAGAACCTGCTCCAGATGCAACGTCAGTTCACTGCATGATACACCGCCAAGCTCTGGCAAGTCGGACTCTCCCTTCAGATCTTCAATCAACATTAAATATTGCAATCAAAATGGTAAACTTTGTGAAAAAGAGTGTGTTAAACACAAGGCTGTTGTCAAAGCTTTGTAAGGACATGTCAGCGGACTACATCACACTTTTATACCATACAGATGTGCGCTGGCTTTCAAAAGGCAAGATGCTGTCCAGAGTGTTTCAACTGCGAGAAGAATTAGCAGAGTTGTTTGGCAGACCAAGACAAGAATTTGCAACTTACTTTAATGATCCTTCTGTCGTAGAACGCTTGGCTTATTTAGCGGATATCTTCGAAAAATTAAATACCCTGAATTTATCCACGTAAGGGAGTAAAACCACTAGGCTATCATAAATCTCAATGACTCACTTAATGCTTTCGTGGAGAAACTAGAGTTGTGGAAAATGCATGTCATAAAAGACGTTTTTGTCATGTTCGATAGGCTCTCATCCGTAACCAGAGCGAATGAAATGATAAATATTTCTGCAGAGGTCGCAGAGCGTTTGTGCAAGCTGGAAGAAGAACTAAATCGCTACTTTCCAGAGCGTAAAGTTATGAATGAAAATCTGAAGATAATGAGAAATCCGATCAATGCAACCTTCTCTTCGCTGCCTGTGCATCTCCAAGAAGAATTTATCGATTTAAAAAATGACTCGACCATGAAGACTGCATTTGAGAATTCTGAGTTAACAACATTTTGGTGCAATGTTAGCGCTTCATATCCTCGAGTGGCCAAATATATGATGAGCAAGCTGCTTCCATTTGGATCAACTTACTTATACGAAGCCGCTTTTTCAGCTCTTGTTGGAATGAAAACAGAATGTAGGAATACATTGAATGTGGAAAATGACTTGATTTGTGCGTTGTCATGCATTGAACTTCGAATATCTCTACTTGCAAAGAACATACAATCTGAAGCTTCGCATTAACAGTTCCATCATGTGTGGGTAATTATTAAAATGTTATTCTTTTTAATTCACGTTCTGAAGTTATTCCGTATTTCTTACAAATTTCTTGGTTTTGTAAGACACTGTATTATAACCAAATTAAGTATAACTTAAAGAAGTGAACCACGAAATTTTTTTCAAAACAAATGTGGGCCACGACTATAGAAAGGTTAAGAACCACTGATTTAAAGCAATATTGCAGATTTGACATTTTCGAAAGCAGATATAGAGTAAGAGTCTTTTAGGCACATTGCGCCCGATTACGCAATTAATTTTATTAACAGTTTCAAGAAAACACTTCATTTTTTTACTTTTACTGTGTATCTAAGGCAACAATGCATGTTGATTGATAGCACGGTCCTACCTTTTAAAATCTGCGCTTAATTCTTCGCTATTTCTATGCTATTTAATTTCAGGCGTATAGGAGAAATTTGGGACCTATCAGACGATTGGACCTGTCGGGCAGCAGCATGTTTCTGTGATCACGTGATCAATTTGCGGTTTCATTTTAGTAAATGAAGTGAAGTTTTACTAGTGGTAAAATCACTTGTTTGTGTGAGGATGGAGCAAGAAGCGTGGTGGCTACAACAAAAAAACTGTTTTTCTTGGTTCAAAGTAAAAAAAAATTAAGCAAGATAATTTTGAGATTTTAGGAAGCTTGCACGCAGTGTTAAGGTCTCGTTTGCATTGGTAGCTAAGTGAGTCACGTGCTTCCTGAAGGTAGTGAGTATACATCTAGGTGACATTTCTAAACCAGAATATTTTGGTAAGGAAATTCAAAATGGCTAGGGACCTTTCGTGCGCTTTCAATGCTAAGAGTAACAGCTAACTGATTGCAGCAGATTCAGTTACCGGTCAAAACAGCTTATAAAAAAGATTCAGTTCAGCTACAGTACTTCACTGGCCAATTGGTTTTAAACTGAATTCAAAAGAAGATGAAGTTAGAAGAAAAGATTGATTTAATTCTTAAAAAATTGGATTTTATAGAAAAAAGACTTGATGATATAGACTCAAAATATGACTACCTCAGTTCAAGAATCGATAATTTAGAAGAAAAGATGAAAAGCAGGAACTTAAAATAGACAACCGGACTCAGAAACTATTCAAAATTTAAATGAAAAAATATCGACCCTTGAAAAATTTAAGTAGGCTTACGAAAAAACCACAGTTATGCAGGAGTCCTATGCCAAGCGCTTGAATATCCTTGTGCACAGTATAAAGGAAGAACACCCTTGGGAAAAAAGGGAAGAAACTGACTGAATTTCAAAAATTTTTGAAAGACGGGCTAAAGCTGGACGAACCTGACGATATGGAATTCGTGAATATCCACGGACTTCCACAACAACCCATATCAACCAAAGGCAAAGCAATTGACCGACCAATATTCGTTAAGCTGCTAAGCATGGAAGACAAAAGCTTAGTTTTTAAATCGGTTCAAAATCTGAAAGCCTACAACGAAAAATGCAAACGTGATGATGACACCTCTGCTCCCATCTACGTTACTGAGCATCTGCTTAAAAAGTTCCAGGAACAACGAAAGTTTTTACTGTCGTTCTACAAAGAAGCAAAAATAAAAGTACAGAAAACTCTCTGGAAAGCAATGGACGGTAATTATGTTCTATTTGGTTATGGCAAAAAGGTTGAAATATCTCCATGAAAGTCGCTACAAACGCAGTGACTATATAGACCGATAGGCTTACTGCAGGTTTGTAACTTCTTCACTTTTTAATGTTGTAAGACAGGAGTGTGCAAACTTTTTTAATAGTGGGCCAAATAGCAATAAGCACAACATTTTACGGGCCGCACGTTTAAATAGGTCAATTTTCAGCTCTTGGTTACGTCCTTTTAGTTTTCCATAAACATCATCAGCATACAATTTCGGTAGAGAGGTGCTTTTTACAAACTACAAAGCACTTGGTGCTAAGAACACCACTGGGTTTAACATTTTTAAGGTACAGGTATATTTAACATAACTAATCAAACGTTTTTGGCGATTCCACAACGCCCTCTTCAGGATCTACAATGAATTAATGATTAGCCAGAAGCAGAGGTTTCATATTTCCCGAAGCTTTTCGTCTGACACTTGTCAAGGGAATCGTCAGAATGAAGAATGTAGAGCTGAGACCGCTTATAAAAGCGCGAAGAGAGAAAAGAGAAGTAGTTTCTGATTGGACGAAAAGTGTCGACCAATCAAAAACAGAAGCGCTAGTGAGAGATTTTCAGCGCGTAGACAAACTCCTTTTGCCGGCACAGGATTGGTTGAGAAACTTTAATGTAAGTGGCTTCTAGGGCAGATAGATGGAAAGCCGAGCGACCTTTTGAAAGTATCGAAAATCTGTCATCGCTGTAGTGTAAGGCACAAGATTGATTGGTCAGCAGATGTTGTCCAATTAACGAGTCGCATATAGGTTCGTGATTGGTCAATTTGCACGAGCGATTGAAGGCCTTGCGATCTTGAGAAACTTGACCAGTTCTCACAGATTTGGGAACGTGTTGCTTAATTCTGTCCTGCAGCCGTTGAGATGTGCGACCCACGTACCGACTGTCGCAGTGGCACGAAAATTCATAAACGATATTGCTCTGTTGAGAAGCAGGAAGCACATCTTTTTTGCTTGCGGGCAGAAGTTTTCTAGTCGTAAAAACGACGCGAGGCTCCACAGAGAAGTAACAGCGTTGAACTGCTGAAGCGACTTGCTTTTGGAACCTCGTCGAAATAGCACCCAACCATGGAAGATGTAGATAAACAGGACATTTCTTCGGTCCGTAT